>JARQSV010000750.1:236030-314797 GCA_030142285.1 Calameuta idolon | reverse complement strand
TAGCGAATTCGCAGTAATCGCAAAAAAATTGCACTTGCTCAATATGAAAAAGACAACAATTGGAGTAAAAATGGTTCGATAAAAAAAAAAACATGACAATACACACCTACAAGCGCGAGAGTATCCGTGCATATATGGTAATTACGAAATCGTGAAATTAGCCAAGAATATTCCGTGTCCTCGTTACACATTCGCGTCATACGCGAAATGTCACAGGTGCGCGAATTATTTTGCAAATGGAATAGCGTCGCCAAGCGTACCCGTGACGCCCGCGTCGCTTCTCGTATCCCTCGCACGTTTCCGGCCGAGTTCCGTGTCGAAATTTCGGTCTCTGTGTCTTCGTAGGATGATGACGCGTCAGACTTTGGTTCTGATCCTAGGGCCAGATTCAGTGGGAAGTGTCCCGAAGCGATGACCTAGCATTACCCTAGCTCTGCCCTACATGACGCTCAGCTCAGTGCAAGCAGAGGTTCGACCGTGACACGTGATTTCCTTGCTTTGTCTTCCTGATACTTTTTCATCTTGAGCAGCTTCCGCTTTCCGTTGCTCAGCTTCTTCTGTGGCACCTCGGTGGTCGTCATCTCGGACTCCTCCTCCAGCATCCTCAGAGTCTCTATGATGTTTCTCGGCTCCGTGATCCGACCCCGGGTACCATTCTTATTGGCGTAGACGACGGACAGATGAGAGAAGCTGGATTTCGGGGGTGCCGTGATATCCGCGAAATCGCGGAAATTCGCAAAAAAGTCTCCACCCCTCACTGGCTGCGGCTTTGGATTTCTGTAATAATTAGATCTGCCACGTGTATTCACCCCGTGGAAATAAGGGTTGTAGAGAGTCTCGTCCACTGCGTATTCGTCATTCTCCTTCTCCTCGGGATAGTAAGTGCCGCCGCGTATGACGCCAAAGTTTCCGGAACCGAGAAGGGGATGAGGCTTGTCATTGTTATTATTTTCGTTATTATCAGACGCAGCGGTCTGATAAGCATTGCGGTCCCGCTGAAAGTATCCTAGGAATCTGTTGGGTCTGTAATGTTGCTGCTGCTGTTGCTCGTCGATCGGCAATCTGTGATTAGTGAAGAGCTCAGCGAACGAGGGAAAGAAATTTTGACTTTCACTTTCCAGACTCTTGTCACTGAGATCTCCTTGCTGCGCAGTCTTTTCTAATTTTTCATCTTTCTCCTCGGAATTTATCTCATCTCCATCTTCCGTAGCTTTAACTTCCTTCGGCTCTTCCGCAGCATCCGCTGGACCAGCGTCTTCCTCATGTACCGTCTCAGCACCATCAGGCTCCATGTACATGTCCGAGTCATCGTATTCGTCTCCGTCGATCTCGGAAGCCGATGCTACGGAATCCTGGAAGGAAGAAGAGCCAAGTTCGAAAAAGAGATATTCACTTAGGCTGATAATATAATTTAAGAAAAATCTTATCTAATCCGAATATCCGTTAAGCAATGGACTCTTTGAATAGTGATCTCGGCGAGAGGGACAGTGTGAACGATCTACCCTAGACTTCTACTCGCCTTGACATTTAAGGCATCTTCGTGTATCCTAAACTGGCGAACATATATGAATACGCGTATACACGCATTCGCGCACTCCTAACTGTACCGATAATAATACAGAGATCAATTGCAACACAGTCCAAGACACGCCTAGCATTGTTACCGATATGTCAAAGCGGTACAGTGTGTACGAGAAACATTTAACAACCGTAACCTATAGTACTTTGCAAACCCACCACTCCGGTATCCGTTATTCAAATAGGTATCTGGCCCATTGTGAAAGCACCTTTCGAACTGGAACACCACACCGCTGGACACTCGTGATATTTGGTACCTGCGGCAGGTGTCTATACCGCGTGCCTAATAACTATCAGATCATTCACCACTGTCTGACTGGTATAAGCTGCTATCTACTTCCCATTACTTTTTCGCGTGTCTCAATATGCTCGCGTATCAGTTCGCTATTCAGGCCGACCCTCCATAAATCGTTTTGGCATCGACTATCCAGCCCGAAGCCAGACGCATGTCGCGCTGGTGATAAATCAAGGTTTTCTGCTTAGTTGATCTTATAAAGGGGATGACAGTTTTCATGCTCGGACTGAAAGAAAGCACGAGGGGATAAGGAAGGGTATAAAACGTGGAAGGGATTAAGAATGTCGTTTCGTTTGGTTATCTGGTTAATTGACTGACGTCATATTGCTACGTTCGATATTAATCACAGGCGACATTTGGTCTGTGCTATTTCGTTATTTAACGAGCGAAAGTGACTTTTGGTTGAAAATTTTATTATTTTTTTGCCCGGGCAAATTTATTCGCAATTCGTTTAATCGTGGGTGACGTTGATTGGTACTATCGTATTTTAATGGGGATGCTTGGTTAAGTGTGTTTTGTTGATTATTACATTAATATAGGTACGTAAGAGCGCATTTGCCGGGACTATTAAAGTCGAACGTTATTTCTCGGTACAAATTATATGTGAATTAAGGGCAATCAGTCGGTGTCTGCATTACTTGAATCGTGAAATACGGTGTATAGTTTTGTACAGGGAAATCATCATCTTGCGATTAGGTTAGGTTAGGTATAAACTAGATACATAGGATTGAGTTGTGACACGAACGTGGTAGCTCGGAGGAAAACGTGTTTCCCTTGGAGTTAAAACTTTACTGTAAAAGTATTCCATAATTTCCCTAGATCCTAGTGATTTTCTTCGATGGAACATTCGAGAGTGAGATTATCACCAGATCGATTTACCGAAGGTTTATTAAATTATGAGAAATTAATACATGACCCCAGAGGATTTATTTACGATTGTGATTTAACGATCGATCTGGTTATCGTTTATTATTATTTTTTTTTATAATTTCTTTTTATTAATTCCGTGCACGAAATCATGACTGCCCTGGATAATTTCACTATGCTCTAAAGTCTATAATCTCATCACGACGTTCCGCATGATCGGTACTTCGTGGCTAAAGCTTCGTTCACACTGTACCAAAGGATTCCATCGGCAAGGTTTTATAGACCCAATGGAATTTCCTTTTTGTTATTAAAGTTTTTGAATTCTTTCAGGTTTCTGGATTCCATAGGAATGTTCCTCCGTAGCGCAAAGTGTCCCTATGGTATGTCAGGAAGAACTTGAGATCCTTTCAGTGTGTACGATTCTCGGTAGAAACGCCGCTTTAATACTTCCTCGAAGCTATTCACGTAGAACCTTCTGGTATAGCGAGACTCTTGCGTAAAATCTTCCCATCGTTATTTCTCATCATTTTTCTCACCTCGTGACCGACTGCGTCCTCGGAAACCGGCGCTCCGTCTGAAACAAAGAAGTTATGTCGGTGAGACTATAGCATAGTTCAGCTCAGTGGTTAAGCACCGTAAATACGCAGACACCTTGATCGCAAAATGATAGCGTCATTAATATTCACGAGGACCAGTTTACCCTTTGCAAGTAGCGTTAAATCGTGTGCGCTGTACGCTACAGGGTTTTTCATAATTTCGAAAAATCAAGGATGCACTCAAGGATCGTTTTACCGATACCTGAACAGGGTACCCACCTGGACCAAGATAAATGGTCGTAATTGAACAGGGACATAATCAAACGGAAAACCAGCCAATTTGTCACTGATTAATAGATGCTGTCAGGGTTACCTGGGATCTTGAAAAAATTATCCCAGGTCCACCCGCGACCAGTCGTACCAACAGTTTCAATATCTGAGACACGAGTCCCGCAGGACCCCATGTCTTTCAGGCTCGACGACCAAGATTGATACTATCAATTCAGCTTATACACATGTTGTTGTCATACAATAATTCTCTTAGATTCCTAATGAACAATGACAAGCTGGGATGACATAGAGAGATTATACAGATTAATAAATATCTACCTGCCAGTCAGATTTCTTAGCACCTTTCCAGGTGAAATTGACTGAAGAACAAAAAAAAAATACGACTCAAAATTAACGACTATTTTTGTCCGTAAAAATCAGCTGTAGATATATACAGTTATATACCTGTATCAAGTCGTTCGTATCCTTGGAGTATATAAAATTCATATTTATGAACCGCTAACGAAGAGGATGACGTTTATTAATTAATAGTATATATTCCTAATGAATTTTACTAATTGTCCAGACACAGCCATATGTATGATAAAATTAAAGATCAGTTCTCTGTCATCCATTATATGTTAAGCGCTAAGGTGATCCTTTTCGCCAGTGAGTTTCGCGATCCTGGAACGTTATTAATTAGTCCAAGTGAAGTCGGCCTTGTTAATTGGTTTAGGCGGGTCGTTCCATCGGCCGATTAATCACCGTGTATGACAGCTTTTTACCAGGAGAGAAAGTAAATTACATCCCTGACAACGGCATGCGTTTAGATAGACGTCCCGAGAGATTCTCGCTCTTTGGTGTAAAGCCAAGTACACACGTATCGCGAAGCTACGTACGTGCATCTGTCGTCGGTAACTAAAGCGACGAAATATTTCCGCAATATTTTTTTTTTGGAAATTTCTCTTCTCACAGCCAACAACGTTCATCAGCTTCCTTCGGTCATAACCAGTGCACTCAACCTCATAAATGCCTTTCGATTTAGTCTCCTCTGACTACCGAAAAAAAATAATAATAAAAAATATAAATATCCTCAATGGACTTGTTAAACCCGTGGTACTGTCAGCGGTATTTCACTGCGCCAATTACCGTTGCAGCAGTAATGTGACTCCAGTCGGTAATTTGTTGGGGCGAAACTGCATTCTAGTAATTTATGGCTATAACTATCGCTAACGTTTCGATCCTCTTGACTGGTTCCTCGTATAGGTTTCGTAAAGCTGTCATTATGACAAATGGGGTCTTTATCGCCACCCAGGTCTGTCCTAGGCAAAATTCAAACAATTGACAATCCGATCAATCCTGTCACGTGACCTAGGTCCGGGATAAGAATTTCAAGGTTCACTCGAGATACGATACTTTCGTCTCGCTCGTTACCCCCTTTTGACACCTTGAGTTCACGGTATACCGAAGACTAGGTCATCCGTAACATTGACGTGTCATCGTTAGAGTTTTACATTCCCTTTCGATGATGGTCCTTTTTCTTTTATGGGTCTATAAATAGAATAGACGATGACGTGGGTGGCGGGGACTGAGGGGAGGAGGAGGAAACTGTTTAAGCTTCTTTATTGTTAAATGCTAATTCATCGACTCGACCTCATTCCTCAATGACACTCACTGATGATCCTTCTGCTAACAATGATCTTGCTGATGGGAACCTGGACTTCTTCGCATGACGAGTCATTTGCATTGTTTGAGGTTGATTCTTGTACATGGAGGTAAATCTCGAACGTTGCTTCTTCGCGTTACGTGTCTCAGGACGAGTCTTGGAATTTCCGATAACAATGAGAGTCATTTCAGATTGGGTATGAAATTTGGTACAAGGCAGACACGATTTTATGATTATTTTCAATCGTCGTTCTACTTTGAGCATTTTTAATATGCTTCGCGTTACTCATTGTGCTTTTTCTTTAAGGTGCTTACGTGGAAATAGATCGTCGGTTCTAATGCCAATAAAACGATATACCTGGCGTGTCAAAAAAATTGTAGGTGGTTATGAGATATTAAAATATGAGGGTTCTGGATTTTACCGATTGTGACTAACGAATTGACGTATTTTCACGGATGAGAAGATTTTTCCACAATTCATCTATTCGGACATAAATAATTACGGTATCGGTTTCATTACGTCTTTAGGTCTGAGTGATAAAACAGTATGATCTGTGTATATAAAATGCTATATATATATATATATAGTATTTCGACAGGAACTTCTGTATCCAGTAGTTGGTACCTGCGGGTACCCAGACTTGCGCAACGTTCTCTAGGTACCGCAACTCAACTTTAAGTACCGCGTTGACAGTTGCTTTATTGCCTGAACGTGGATTCTGAATTCTTCGCAAAGTGTCACTAAGCGCTATTACCTACCGGTAGCCACAGCGGTCTAAAGTGCCGCCGATGGTGGGTAAGCATTTTCGAGTGAAATTTATGTGGCAACTTCGTATCTTTTAATATAACTTGACATGAGCTGTCGGATAGGATTGTTGATATTATCCATTAATAATTTTTTCCGCGCTCCCTTATTGTTCACCGACGACTTTGCAGCTTGGCAATCAAGATGGAACAATGAGCAAATACATCACCTACTAGTTTATGAGATAGCGAATTATGCAAAAGCTGGTACTGCTATACACTCTTCCCGCAGGTAATTACGCCTCTTGCACAGTACCGGAGTTACGAATCCCTTTTAATTCGATAATACCGAGCTTAGGGTAGCTTGCGATTTTTCACCATGCAATTTGCACATTTTTCGCCACGGTCAATCGTACCGATAAGATGTAAGAATATAAAATCGTGCTGAGCAATGCGTTAACAATGACTCGATCGGCAACGTTACAACACACGTGGCTCGTTAACGTACAAAGCGACGGGGATCACGGCTGTCCCCGATATATCCCGACGAACGTGTCCGATATACGTTATATACATATATAAAAAAGAATAGAGTTAATAACGTTCGTTATTCGCTGCCGATTAATTTCACGTACGTGGCCGAGCCAATTAATTGCCGATCGATCGTTATCGAGTATGTAACTTTGCAGTTTGTACTTTCAGATAAGCATTACAAGCTCAATGTATCAAGGTCTTACGATTATCGTTATCTAATGGCACGAGGTCGTGGTTATCCCCATTGTAGTGTTAGAAAATATAATGAATGACCCTTGTGCCTAACGACGCCTAAGGGTTCGATTTCACGTACGAATTAGTAATCGATGAATCGGCTTGCCGCTGCCGATTGAAAAGTAACGACCGCGTGGCTGTTCACGGCTATTTATTCATTATGTATATCGTGATTGAATTAGAGGTGAAATAAAAAGTAGCGAATACCGTTCCGCAATTAGAATCCCATACTGGATTACCCAGCTGGAAATTGTAATGGAACGTAGGACGTTATAACGGATCGCGTGATTATTTATACACGGCTGTCCACTTTGAAATTGTAATGCACCGAGGAACAACGTAATCAAACTGTAAGTCGATTATGAATTTACCAGGGTTTTAACGTCCGAACAAGGAAACGATTTGGATTAATTCAAGAGCGATGGATTCGAATTAGATTTTCTAATTCATTGGGATAAATTCGTTTTCTTGGACGCATGTATCTCATTAGTATATATGTATAGTAACGCGCATACAGCATAGTAACATAAACAAGTGCAGCCTTTTCACTCGTGGAACTGGATTTCAAAGGAACATGCAACAGGTGCATTGCGAATTAGTAAGAATTTGCTATTTCTTTGAATGAATCGATCCTGTTTACATTTCGCAATTATTATCGATTGGTATGAGAAAAATGTAGGAAAATAAATTTGGACATAAGGACACTGCGTCCCTGTATCTCTGTATCTCTTTTGGAAGCTGTTGTCCATGCCAGAGATCACGGGCTGGATCAGACTTTCTTACGACTTCAGGAAGCGATCGCTTAGCCGATTGACGCATCAATATCATTAACGAGACAAGCCCTCGTGACTTGGAAAGTCTTTACTATTCAAATGGACGGTTAATATACGCGTAACGTGTGGCTTGGGATACGCATATGCGTCGATGAGCGTCATAAATGGCGCATAATAAAAACAGGTACAACGTTACGGGTTTTATAATCTCATTTAACGGTACAAAATGTTCTTGCACTGGATTGCGGATTAATTGTACGGCGCCTCCCAGACTTATTCACCGTTTGAATCTGCTTGTGTTGCTAAAATGAAAGTCTTATGAATACCTGTGGTTACTCGAGAGCGTAGGTGTGAGAGATTCGCCACACCTTGTTGAAGGAAGTATATATATATATATATTGAAGAAAGGATAACATCCTATGTCAGTTAAAATATTCCATGAGAGTGAAAGCATTTTGTACTCTGCCATGGATTCACTTGAATAACAAGCACTATGTATATATATATATATATACGAAGATCTCGGTTTGACCTAAGACAAGCTTCCCAGCATTTTTAGTCGTTGAGAACCAGTCTGTGTCTCTGGGACAGGACCCAAGGGAGAATTCTGAATCAACGATCAAGGACATCCGAACGGGAAAAAAACCATAAAATATGTCTAATCCGATCTTTGCGTGAAATTCATAATTTATTATAAAAAATTAAAAAAAATTTTTTTAATTCATTCCTTTATCATTCATTCTTTTATCTACTCAAAAATATCTTTGTAAAAATATATGTTCAACGCGACTCTTACTCTTGGCCGGGGTTTAGATCTAGGCGTTGCGGACCCGGGGCGGACACTGACCCTAATACCTTGGGCATCAATTTCTTTATAAGTCTTTATATATGTATACTGTAGGTATAGTTTAATTACGTGTCCTGTCGAAGTCATGCAAACACAACTGACCCAGATCGAAGCTACAGACGTCGATGCTAGTCCCAGGAGTCTGGTGATCGGCGATCGTGAATGCTGTAGCTCTGGTCGTTGTTGGCTCTCGATTGGCCTTGGCAATGTAGAGTGTGGTTGTTTCAACAGAACGGATCGCGATCCGCTCCGGGCAGAGAGAAGTTCGAACGGGTTCGATGGCACTTTCACGACCATAACTATAATTATCTCGACACTCTCCGGAGCGAACTAGTTTTTGAACTAACAAAGTTCCCTTTCGTGTTAGTTGCTCGGATATTGTGGCTATAATTACAATTACACATTATATATAGATATATACGTGTGTGTGTATAAGGCAAGCATTAGGTGTACAGGCTTGTGTCTCTTGGGAAAGAATCAAAGCTTCGAAAATAATAAAACGACCTTGGCAAATACAATAGCTTATGGACCTTGTAGCAAAAAAAAAAAGGTTTGAAATTGAGAAAGAAAGGTTTTCCTCGAGATTTATAGAAACTTTTCTATTGTTTTCAGAACAAAAAGTTTACTGCACAATCAGCTTGCGTGAAGAACGTGACAGTGGGTGAGTAACGGGGTAACACAATTTTAACGTAGTTCCATACAGATTGAATACATTAGTAAATAAATTCTTTTATGTTTACCTAATATTTTGTATATTTATACAAAAAAAAATTTGTCTTTTTCGTATTTTTTTTTCAGCTCATTATTTCGATTTTAAAAGTCCCACGATCCCTTATCAAAGATAACGCAGTGCTGAGAGTTCATGGACCGTAATGAAAAAAAATAATAAAATTATTTTTCTCTCAGTCCGAGAACAATGAGCGCGTAGTAAGGTAATAAAATATATCTGGTGTCCAAGTGTTACGACTCTTTTTACGCCAGACTCCATTGTTATGTATCACTGAACAATCGAGCCACTCTAAATTGAATCGGTAGACCAAATGTAAATACTTTTTGTTAAAGCATTGTCCAAACATCGCAAGTCGCCCACGAGAAATCTCTTGATTTACTTCATCCGAGAACGCGACAATAGGTTACCATTCGGATAGCCAGTACGTGCGGATATGTGACATTGCTTTGCAAAATCACACCTCTAGCATTAGATCAATTGCGACACCGTTTGACCATATATGATCAACATTTATATCAATTAAGACCATTTACTCAGATCGTCCTTCGATCAAATGGGCGTGGTATCGTTATACCGATCTGTTATGTTCCTGAGGCTGCAGATGTGGAAAAAAATGCATTCCCATGGATCACATATGATTAGTGGATCTATGATTATCGATGATATATATATATATACATATACATATAATCGACGAGGACTTCGTGATTCTGCAAATATCCACGAGATCGGGATCGGTATTGAGATCGGCTAAGTCAGATACTAAGATGCAGCTGATGCTGCTTGTACGCCTTGCTGCTTCCTCGTGAGGAAATCTTTAACGTCGGAGATGCACTTTGTGTATGACTTTCTCTGAGTGTTTCTGCGAGAGAAAACAATTTCCGGGTGGGATTCAATTAGAGTTATGATAGACGTACCCTGCGGGGAATCGTTTAGTTGTGGTTTCTTCCATTTACTATCTGTTCTTCCGATACGGGTGGATTCGTACAGACGACGAGAAGCGTGTTAGAATTCGTGATCACTTTAGGCCGTATTAGGTTGCATGCAGTGGGATGCATTTTATTTTAGGAAAAGATAAGAAAAAAATTCTTGATGATAACTCATGTTACGGTACTGAATTTTTTCATAACCCTGTATCACGAATCGATCGTCATGATCGAGAGCGATCGTTACTGCACGTGTATGGATCACGAATGTACGATATATCGAATGATTTGTAAAAGTGCATAAGGAATTGCATTGTCAATCGTAAAAGATTGCATAATACCGGGATTATAGACATCTCGAAAACTGATGACGTTGAAATTCAAAATTACGTAACAGTATCTACTTTCATCTCGATTTCTATAATTATGAAATGACGGATACAGATTTTTGCGGATGCATCTTATGACGTTTTCTTGCATTGCGAACGCTATGAATTTTTTTTTTTCTTCCGATATTGATTATAACGATCTTCGATTCAATTTCCCTTTCTTCTGTTCGTATTATTTTCTCCGTATATAAGATCGACAAGACACTCGAGACCGTAATAAAGAATAAATATGCGTACGGCGCAAGGACGTCGCATCCTTGTTACCGTTTTCTTCCTAGATAGGTGCAGCCAGGATCTGGAATGCTTTAATCACCATCGGTGCAAGGACACTGGGATCATTAATGTAGCTTAAGGTCCAATTAGACTCATAGTCGGATGATTGTACTCAGTTCTAGTTCAACTTCTTCGAATAGTCTATTAGTCCAAGGCGAATGATCTACAGTGATCCAGAACCGGAAATTCTTAACGAGCGAATATCTATGTTTCACATCAAAATGATAAAGCAATCCTTATCAGAGATGATGATATCAATAATTAATCCTTGTATTAAAATAACTTCCCTGCCCCCTCCCCATAACTCATTGTCATCAAAATCTCTATAAACACTAATGAAATTAATATTTGACAATATTAATGCAATTTATTTATTGACTGCACCATGATCATGCGAAACTATCCCGAGGGTCTTAGTCAGTTGCATATGGGTGCATGCATAGGTATATCCCCGCACATATGCAACTGCAACATTGGCTACTGTCATTCCCATAGGATTATCCATATAGGATCAGTCGACATACTTTAACGTAGATCGATGAGAATCATCGTAGATCAATCGATGATAATGTTCATAGGCAAGGCAGCTAGTCTGTCGAAGTTGATATACGCGCTTACATATGTGGGTATATAACTGCGTAGGCGATGCATCAGACTGCACGTGGATGACGTCAAGGAGGGTTGATACCTATCACGTGATATCATACATGCGTGAACCCGAGAGCCTTGGCACCCATATGCTGTCCATAGTACCACACGTGTATACGCACATGTAATATTCCACGCACTTATCACCGCGTTCATCCAGCAACTCGGTTGCATCTAGTTGTAAATTCCTTGAATGTGCATAGATCATAGAATGTGATTGATCGAAAGATTGCACCCACGAAAATGCACTTGATGGATGCACTCACTGTTTTCCTAGCTACATGCGTGGTTTTAACGATGATCTGAAAATCGATGGAGATGCTGCAACGGAGTGCAATGTTATCAGGAGCAATGCAGTTTTACGTCATCGGACTGTTTACCATGCACTTCGGATGCACTGTAATGACTTCGTACACGAGTGCCTCGAAAAGTCATTGGTGCACACATGGCTAGAGTCAACCTAATTGAATTGCGACTTTACGGAACTTCAGGTGACTTCGCAATAATTGCATCCATACAACAATCCCTTCTAGGATGCACCGAGGACGTACGATTCTATTGCCACATTCTCCGACGACTATACTTGCAGTATGTTGAATGCACTTTTCATCAGCGGATTCAGTCGATGACTTTGAGGAGCATTTAATATCGGCTTTGACGTAAATCTTTCTCCGTGTGAATCCGGCTTTGTAATTGAATCGACTGCGTTACTTTAGTCTTAAGGGCATTTAACACGTATCTTGGTTTATTGGAACCGTTTCAGCTGTTTCTCTTGGCAGCTATTTCATAGCAATTTCGAGATCGACACGACGTCTCTACTGCCTCAGACTATTACGCTAGAAGGTGACTCATAATTTACGAGAAAATTTCTAATTTTTATTTTTCTACCACCACAACACTGTTTCTCACAACAGGTACACTCGTATACTGTTAATTGGGTAAAGGCTAAGAAAATTTTTTCTTAAATCTTTTTTTTTATTTTTTTCACTTTCTTTACTCCTTGATCACGACCCAGTATTTGCTCTCCCTGCAGTAAGAGCAGCATGAAAATCAATCCACTTTCACGGCACGCGCTGTTTTGCTAATATTTTTTTATTACTGCAAAAACGTATAGAACGCATAATACCATAGGACAATCGCATTCCGTTTTCGTAGGCGTTCGAAATAATTTCGCCTTCCTTTAACAGCCGTGCTAATGCCATTCAAATAACATGCATATCCACAAGTAATTTATATCCTGTGTAACTTTAATACTTGACTTATTTGGCGAGCTAATTTCTCGTAATTATATATATACACGAGAAAGCCTTTCTTTCCTGGATGTTAGGTATAACGAGCGCGATCACAATCGCTTCTACTCATTAGCACACCGGGCCGTGTTTCAAATCAGATTTACCGTCGAGATATCATTCGATACTAAATGCCCACAGTGTTCCGGCTCTGTATACAAGTATCATGGCGATGCTCGATGTTCGTCTAACGTTATCAATGGTATTTACATGTTAATCCGAGATCAGGCAAGTAAAATCGAAAGTATGCTTTCAGCTGTCCTATCGATCGAAACCCGCCGGAACAATAATTTTGAGTCAAGTAAGAAAGCATTTCTCCTAAATTCGAAAGTCAATAAAAAAATTCTTCACGCTTCTCCGTAATATTTTTCATAATAAAAAAATCGAAAAATTCGATCTGACCAAAGTGACAGAATCCAAAAAAAAAAAAAATCCCTAGGAAATTCAAACTCAACCCAGTATATTTATAACAGTCCTATTCCGTATATGGAAACGACACTGTACGATTAGCATAAGTCGTCGCGAGATAATCTATGTAAACTTATGGACAGAGAGTGAAATCCCACAGAGAGTGAACAACAAAGAATTCGTTAAATATCCGAACAGCTAGTAGCTCTACAGTAAACTCCAGTAGTTTACGCCAATGTAAGTAAATAAATACAGTCCGGAGTGCATAAAACCCATAGAGAATACATTTAGCCTCTTTTACAAACCATGTAAACACGATGTAAACACAATACCCCATTACCATGTAAAATTGATTTAGAAAGTAAAGGCGATCAGAAATTACCGATCGATGGGCGATAGCCCCCAGCCGTCACTGTCATAATCTTTTACTCGACGTCAATTTTTTTCCTGAACGATTCAAAAATTTTGACGTACAAGGAACGAAAGTGACTATTGACTTTCGATGCTGTAAGACGACGCCTTAATTATCATTGGTAACGACGTTTTCTTGTGTACTGCTAGGCACTGATTCTCATGCTAATATAAATCGTACAGTACAATATACATATTCATATACGAACTTCGGAAGCGGGAAGAACTTCGGCACGAATCTCAGAGTCCAGTTGTTGCTCGAGGCTATACATACAAAAGCAGTTCCTGTTCGATATAACTTTCATAGTTCGATTCTTATGAGATTTCTTGTCGATTCTGACTAACGACTTCCCCATAAATTCCGCGGTTCAGGTAACGACTACTGTATAGATTACTTTCGTCGAAGCCGTCCTTTCTCCGCGAAGAAAAATATTTATGTAAACTCCAAAAAATTCAATGATCCTCGCACCGTTAATATTTAAGTGCCATAGGCGTAGCAGCGTTTTTTTCTTTGCCATCGTAAAGCGAACGGAATATCCTAACAGTGGGACTCGCGCGGCGAGAAATTATTCAATCTCTTAGTATATATGTATATGTGTATTTATTGTAAGCTCTTGACTCCTGTAACTTTACATGGATCTACGCAGCTGAATCTGCGGATGAGTAATGTCTCGGAGATCGAGTGAAAGATATTCCGGTCCTACCGGCTCCGGAGAAAGTCGTCGGTCCACTCGTACTTGCTCGTTGTAGGAGTTGCTTGCTCATCCCGGACTGTACTGCCATAAGCCGTTCCATAGCGTAACGCTGTAATACATTCTTATCCGAAATCGGATGCCGGTCATTGAGCAACTGTCAAGTTCTCGAAATTGCGTGTAAGAACGGCGGATATCAATCGACTGCCCAGTTTAGTTGTTGTTTGGTCGTGGATACCGTAGAAAGTTTTTTTAACACGTTAAACTAGTAAGAGCCGTTTCGATTGTGTGGATGAGTTACGTTCACTGAAATCTCTTGACAATCGCGCGGGACAATGAAAGCCAATTTGTCGCCTTGCTCAACTTCTTTTTGAAGAACGTGATACGGGGACGTGATATATATTTTTTTTATTTCTCTTTTAAGTTGGTACGAGCCAAACTCGATGACGATGACGAACGAAGAATTATATGATGACGGTGCGACCGCGGAAGACTTCCTGGTGCATTTTCACGCGATGACAATGGAGGAAAGTGAGTTACGTTGGAAAAAAAATTCATTTTAATAAACAGTACTTATACACTCGGATTTGTAATTTTTAATAACGCGAGTTTTCGAATTATGTTGTTTTTGGAAAAAAAAAAAAAATCGGAAATCGCAGTTGAGAACCATTTAGCTTAGCCCGGGGAACGTGTTCGGAACCAGTCTTTGGAAGTGGTAGCGAATTGAACGACAACGACGCCTGCGGTTAGTCGATCATTTTTAATGATTCTGTTTGTTCCTGTGAATGGAGCATAAAGAACGATTTCGAAGAGTCTTGTAGCTTTTTGAACCTTTTTTTTGTTCCTCTTTGTATCACCCTGTGGGACTTTCTCCGCTTGACGTATTCCAAGACCCTTGCTCCCTTTCTATTTAATCCTCGCTACGTACACCTTTGGTAAATGAGATTATTAGTTTATATCACGTTGTATAGATATATCGCTCTAGGTGGTCCAGGAGATCGTTTCGCGATCCACAATCTTGACGATCTGATCATTCCTCGAACGAGTCTATATTATATAAATTTTTTTTACATTTCCAATCTAATCACACTCAGACCTGTCACTATTGATAAAATGACCATAGCGATACTGGACACCCTGACAGATAATGTTTCGCATACCATTTTCGCTATCTTTTCCGTCACTGGATGTTGTTACACCGTAAGAAAAAATTTCGATCATCCATCTTAGTTCCCTTTCTCCGGATATAATTATCTCTATTTTTATTTTTCAATTTTTTTTTTTTTTCACTTCCTTACTTTTACCTGTATCTATCTTGTGTATGTTTCCGAAACACGTTCAGATCCTTCGTGTGTGTGAATTTCGCCGAACGATTGCAAATAGAACTTGACACGCTGAGTGGAAGAAAAAAAAAAAAAGTAAACTTCTCCTTAGCCATTTTCATCGGAGGATTCAGACTTGGCGCGAACGGTACACGCATGATCCTGACATAAGGTGACAAGAGGTGCGATACGTTACTTCATCGTCTCTCTACTTAAAAGGGCCGAGATATGAGGAACTGGCTTCTCGTCGATTATACGGGAATCTATCTCTTTTTTTGCTATTGGCTTAGAGCTCGCCGAGAAAAATGCGGTCTCGCTCGTTGAATTACCGTAGGATCGAACGTATTAAGCCAGACCGTCTTGCAAAAGCCTGGAAACGAAACGTGCTCCGAATGAATCTTACTTTAGCAGCACCCACTATATGCCCGTAGACTATATAGTTGCACAAAATACGTAGCTACCAATGCACTACGTGTACCGGTGAACGCATGCCGTTAGACCGCCTTGAAATAAGCCGGCAATTAAGTCGGAGTTGCGATAGGACCGAGATAGCAAAAAAAAAAAGAGAGAAATAAAGACTAGTAAAAAATTATCACATTAGGAAAAGTTGGATTTTTTTTTTTTTCGAAAAATAAGCAATCCCTTTATCGATCGGATATTTCGAAATTACATAGACGGCAGTTTTAGTGTGCGACTGGTATGAAAATCATTTGACTGTATCGCGAGACTAGTAACTTTTGCACTGTGGGTGGCAACATTACTTTCAGGAATAATGATCGATATATAAACGTACAGTGTACAAACGATAATCCTTTATAGTTTCGCCAACAATGTATAAAGCAATAAGGTAATATCGTTAAAAACAGGTGTGGCGTAAAATGAACTTTTTTTTATTCTTACCTTTCTTTCTTTTTTCACTTTTATTCCAAAGCAGTCTGGTACTAACATTGCGATCGGTTACGGTACCCCAAGCTAACGGGGTGTTGGATATAAATCATAATTGATTGTTTGGCGTTCCTTGACAACGCTCCTGGCCTCTCGGGCATTCCGGGCAAAATAAACGACGCCGAATGAAATTCACAGTGAACGTCGAAACAGGTGCACGCCGGTGACTTACCTGACGCAAGGAGAATGTCGTTCCACCGAATTTTACCTTTTACAAACTGTGAACAACCCGAGGCACGACCTTACGCCGAAGAGCTGAGATTATCTGCCGTGTAAAACTCGGGCCTACGTGCGTAACGTTAATTGACACGAAAATAAAAAGTGTACTCGAGTATCGAAAATTTACATCGATCCGATGCTGGTAAATTAATGAAAACCGTTATTAAGTCACGAGGCCAAGAGAAGGAAGGAAGATCGAAGAAATCGAATTTCTGATAAAAATCACGAAATCGATTGACGTTTATGTAGCGTACACGAGACTTTTTTTGGAATTACTCATTCGCTTCGTTTTACATGACGACCGACTGTCCGAGGAAGATTTTTAATTTCGTAACTTCGAAATGCAGCGGATCGACCGCCCAGTCCATCCACTTCCGATGACGCAATCGAATTAAAAATTTCCCGCCGTTTTTCAAACCTATCGCCACCGTTCTCTATAAAAGTGTCAAGACGTGGCCGGTAACGGCGCTGTGAGCCAAAGAAATGTCGTACTATCTCCTCGGTCGTGAAAGCAGCCTATTTCTTGCCCGTTTTAATACCAAGACCGATGGCACCGTCGAAAAGTAGATTAACTGACAAAAAATAAATTAATAAACAAAACCTGGATTACGTAAACCGATAGAAATAAAACTACAATGCACTCGGGGGACCCGCTAATGACTTCACGTAATTGAGGAAAAAAAAAAGAGTTCGACCAACGTTTATCGATCAATATATTTTTTATCAACGTTATTTGCCTTCTAACGGGAGGAGCATTGATTTTTATCATGCTTCGCCACGGGTACCAAGTATTTGCACAGTGGTGCCAACATAACAAACTGTTATGTTACAACGAATAATCAATTTTCTCGAGTATTCAGCAAGAAGTTGTCTCTGTCAGCATCCAGCAGAGAGGCTTCTGGTTTTTTTCATACTGAGATTTATAGATTGTTTTAAAATTCCAACAACAAAAAGAAAAACAGTGACCGATTCTCTCTAGGTGGAACGATTCTCACTGACCTCGCGAATGCTCGTTGAATCTCAACAGCCTCGCTCTGATTTATCTTCATTTTTCTTGACTTCTCGTTTTCTCTCTGCATCATGCACCGCGTTTCTTGTACGTTGCATGTCTTTATGCAATAGCTTCGTGACATCTTGTTACATACGAACGTTAAATTACTATCTTTGCTCCGAGGAACGGATGCCTTTGAATTATTAGTATTGTCGATCACGTTTAAACGATCTTCGCTCGCTAAGAATCTGTCGATCGTTTCTTGTCGATTCTTACGGAAGAATCGTTAGAGGCTCGATGAAAAAGTACGTAAATTATGAGCGTTCGCTTGGCAATTATAAGAGACTATTACTCAGTTTACATAAATCTTTAGTCGAAGGAATTTTTATGTGTATACCTATACGTAGGTAAATTCGTGATCGTCAGGTATATCGCAATGAAATTTGATTTTCAATTATTTATTAATCGATTTGATGAATTTCCGTGATATATATATATATATATTTTAAAATCGTAATATCGATTATTACGATTTTAAAAAATGCCGATATCGACGACTGGTACCTGCGAGTCGATTTATTATCAATTTTTTCTGTTTCTTTTTCCTTCATTTTTTTTTTTCATTTTCGTTCGTCTTAAAAGTATCGATTCCTTAATGTTTTTTTTTTTAATTTCCTTTCTCACGGCCGAGATGATCTCCTTTTTCATATTTATAAACTGCCGCGACTTATCTCTGCAAGCTTCAATGATCTCGCACAATACCGATCAATTTTTCTTCAACTTTCCAAGCATGGAATCCACGACAATCGCTACTTTCATATACCTACTTCCTTGACGCTTAATTGCGCACAGCCTTTAGCACTGGAAATATTTCTTTCGACAAAAAAAATTACGACCACGTCATAAATCAACCGACTGCTTGTTTCCTGGATTTTTGGCATTTTCATACGTGCGAAACGCACGATCAAAAGACACGTCGAACCAATCGTCCTTATTCTTCGGGGCGAAACTTTCCCCACCGTTTAAAATACTGTTGAGCTAAATTCAAATAGAGGTTTCACTATCAGAAAAAAAAGCTGCACTTAACAATGAAAATCACTGTATACGAACCGTTCAAGAACCCTGTCACGGCTTTGACCAGCGATTTAATGCTAATCAGCTATACCTACCTTATTTCTAATCCAAGACCACTAACTTCGTTTATATGCACGCAAGGATGCACTTTCTACGACTCTCTCTCTCTCTCTCTCTCTCTCTCTCTCTCTCTCTCTACGCATCGCTGCATCAGATCGAATATCCACATCGCGAAAACATTACTCAGTTCGAGCATCATATTCTGATTGCACAAAGCCAATCTGCCTACATGGAAACGATAAATAAGTCAAGTGCTCTCGGCCAACATTTTTTCCTCACAGACTTTTTCCACCGAACCGCATAAAATCGGCAGCGTAAAATATATGCAGCTGGCATTGTAATGCTTTAAAGTAAAATCGGTTACGTTACGTATGTATACATTGTGAGAGCGATGCGCGCATATACAATTGCGCGTAGCGCAACAAATTTCTGAAATCGGATCGCGAGACTCGGAGTTCACATAGATATGTTATGTACATATATACATATACACGAGTACGTGAAGTAATAAATGATACTATACGTTACATGAGTGAACAGGGCGGAACCATTTCGATTTCTCGTTACACCGATTTATCGCGTTTCAGTACGTCGATTTTCTAAGCGAAACCGTACAGACTTAGGAAAATACCCGACGATCTTAAATTACCATAGACTACTCATCGTGGAGTCTGACGAACGACAGTAGAAAACACGTCTCTCCTGTCGGTCAGATGATATCGCTGGCAGCAAGTCAGGGAAAGATAGATAGTCATCTCGATGACTATTAATGGCGAATTAATGGGAGAGTTGTCGTGGATATACGGAAGCGATTCCAGACTTAGGTTACCTTGATACTTAATTGGTTCCTCGACAGGGGATGATTTTTGTTTGATTCTTACCTGAAACAGAAAAAAAGAGTTACGATAAAAAATTATTACTTTTTATCGATCGTTAATTAAATTTCTATTATTTTACAGCGCAAAACTGAGTGTACACTCCGTGCAGGGAATTCTCGAGACTTTCTTCGCTCTTATTTATACGTCTACGGAGAAACTGAGAGTCGTGAAATTCAAGGAATAAAATGATCTCAGATTCCTTCACGACGACTGTACCCACGTGTTACGGGTACCTACTGCTGGGATTACACATGTATTTACGTTTCTCAAGTGGCAATGTCGGCGCAGCAATGTACCAGCCTTGTAACGGCAGATCAGCAATGACGAGTGCTCTATAAAGGTGCACTTTCAATGCAATAACCTGCACCAAGAACACGAAAGCTTCACTGACTGCAGTCACGTTGAAATTGGTTGTTTCGAATCTCCAATTAGTTTAATGGCGAATCGACTCGATCCGTAATCACGATAAGGCGTTATCAGTGGGGTGAGTTTTTCGCGATTATTCCGTCTTTCGCCTGAATTATGCAAGTGGTATAAGACCGTTGAAAAAATGAGCATACCCAGTGGTATTATTGTAATAAATCATAATAATAAAATAGGCCAAGCAGCGTAACAGCGAAAAATATGGATTTGCAAAATTCGCAAAATAATTTCGCAAACCCGTCCACGTGCCGAGAGGAATCGCTCTATCGTGATGATTGCTCGTAAAGTTTGTCTCTGGAGAAACAATATGAAGATCCAGTCGTTTTGTTCCGAGATGAATTGCGAGATGATTTCGACGAGCCACCCGCGGAGACGTTGCTGTGGGAATAAAGGATATTTCTCAAGTCCAGTGAGATTTTAAACGAAGAATCAAAATGACTTTTAACGCAGACTCGGGATCTCCAGGGCTAGCCTTTGATTTTCGCAATACTTCAGTCATCCCGACTCTTGGTGCCGGCGCTATAATAAATGGACAGTGTAACGAGCAGCTCGTCTTGGACAGTCAGCTGGTCATTGCGTTAGGAACAAATAGACAGGCATTCGATACGCGATGGGACTGGGATCGTTATTAGCTAGAAAGCAAGAAGAACCGGATTCTCTACGGAGTGATTATTAATTACGGAAGCATTTTAAAATCCATGAAATTATCGCACGCCCGACTAATAATCACGAGGAACACGGGCAGCCGTTTGAGACGCTAGTTAATTTAAAAAAAGTGTAAACTCGACAGATATACCTATTTCTATGTATATATATATACATGTATACGTATAAATCGAAACAGTGTTTCCTTAGGTTCTAAATACCTGCTGACTAATTAAAGTCATCTTTATCACTTGTAAAACTAGTTCCAGTAAAGCCGATTAGAACTGAAATGATGTCAGCCACGATGAAGCAAGCAGCTTCAATGATCCGCGTAGCTGTTAATGTCGAATGACCGATAACACCATGTTCGACGATAAAGATAACTTTTTTTTTTCTTTCTCTCAATTGCACATGCACTTAGGCGCGAGAAGTTAACAGGCAATTTAATTCTCATAATTCATTAGGATCGTAACGACTGTCTGCTTTTACCTGATTGGTCATGAAAAAATGATTATCGATCTCTCGCATGCATCGAAGCTCGCAGTGTAGGAAAATCGGACGACAAGACGCTTGCATTCTTCCCTCCGTAGGAGATTCATACGATGCAGTTATTTTCCTCGCGTTGCACTCAGATGCATCTTGCTCGTTGACTGTACAGGTCGGCGGTATGGCGAGCATTGATTAGAAAGGCAATAATGCAACCCATAGATTTTTCACGAGGATTCCTTTTCCATAAGACATCATTTTAAATATGCATCCCTGATGAATCCTTCGTGCCGGCTTGACTTGAGTCATCGATTTCTTCTTAAGAAAATCGTATTCTCGACACTTCGTAACTCTCTCTTTGCCCGTGCATCAAGGATCTTTTAATCGACGACACTCTATAAAGCGCATCGCTCGGATTCATCGAATTACTCGCTCAAGTGGATGCATAATTATTTTATACCAGGAAATGCATTTCGCTTACCGGCGCGTATCACTCAACGGTCAGGGCAGCAATGCACGAAATTTCGCAACTCCGAGCCACGAGACCGTCTACTGACGAAATTGCAGCCGCAAACTCTAATCGCGGAATTATTACGTGCAATCACCTTAATCGCGCACCGAATACATTTAATGCATTCTGAGGCAGCGTTTACCTACCTGCAGCCATCGAGGGGTAGTTCAGGTTTCTAAAGTGCATTAAACAAAGTGCAGCATAAACTTCTTTACGTGGGAGTTACGTTAGCTTGGACTTTTTTTTCCCCTTTTATCTCAGAATTAGCAATATAAACTCGCTCGCCAAGTAAACCATCAGGTTAACCGATAATCAATGCTCGATCAATGATCTCGTAAAATTTATTAATTTCTCTCTAAATAAAAGTCAGCTTTTCCATTGAATGCAGAGAATGTCATTAGGATTTTTATGTCTTTTTTTTTGGCTCTCTATTATGCTACGATAATTCATGGGCTGCCATTGGTCAGAAAGATAATCGAAGAACGGAAGTACCAAATATGCCATTCTTACTTTAGATCGGGATTGTTATTCGCCACGCACTCGTTACGTCATTTACCAATCATCTGTACATATATATAGATATATGTACGACTGTCTAAAAAATTATTATCGATCATTAATCCTCCACGGACAAATTGAACAATGATCGCGCCTCTAGGAATTATTATCGCGAACCTCCCGCATAATCGGTGGTTCGCGCCAGACGATAATTACATAGACGTCAATCAATTCTCGACGATCTAAACCGATTAAGCGATCAAGCCAGCAACGATCTGGATCAAATCGTGCATTTTTTACAATCCATTTCTCCGTTCGTCATTTCTCTCTATCGATATCGCGAAATCTTATTGATCTTACGTGCGCGATACGTAATATCACAGCAGTGTACGTGCTGCGTATAAATTCCTTGTTTCGACTTCGATCGTAAAGATTCTCATTTATTGATGCTCTTACGTCACAGACGAAATTAAATACATAACCGTCTATTGTCAAATTTCATAATACCCGTTTCGCTGGTTTCCGATGAACTTTTCGCTCAAACGATTGAATTCTCTTCCTTAGAATTTCTTCTCTCTCAGTCCTCATCTCTTTGACTTGCTCCGAAGCGACAGATCGATTGCAATGTAATCAAATGGAAAAAATCAATTATGTCACAATCGTCACTGAGAGACAAACCAGGCATAAAAAAGAAATCGTGGCTAACTCTTTCGTCCGATTAGACACGGCGCATACGACCCGAACGATACGATCGATAAATCGATCACGGGATGAATTCTCGATAATTTATCTGACAAAGAAAAAAATTCCATTCGCTCAACACCGTCTTAGTCGGTTATCCTTTCCTGGTTCAGAAATAACTGTATCGATTCCTAATTACCAATAATCGTCGATGATCGATATCGATATAATAATTATGTACCTAACGAAAATATATATATATATATATTTGAAGTTAGGATACTCTAGCGGTTACACAGATAAAACTCACCATATCATTATCACGTGAGTATATATTATTTAATAATATTATTTATCATAGCTGTCATTGAATACGATTTAATCACTTTTTTTACACTCTAGGTTAATTGGGGTGAGAACCGTAACTTCGACTTTCAGTCAAACACATATTCGCGATATCATACGACTTAGGAATTTCGCAACGATATTTATTGCTATAACTATATATACCCTGTGCTACGCCAAATGACAGCTGCACATGAATAATTTAATTTAGTTATAGAGAAGAATTGAAAAGAAAAATATTATTTTTATCTTATCGAAACTTTTATTCGAAAGTGAAACTCAGGCCCGACCGCTTCCTCCTACTGTTCTACTCGCGTTGCCAATTTACGCAATTATTCTGCGTCGTGCACAATTAATGAGAAAGTTCACGAATACTCATTTCACGCTAGTCCATTTCTTATGCAAGTTTCTATGCAAATGTATTACGTTAAAAAAAAAAAATTGCATTTTTCATAACATTCATTATCCTCGCTTTTTCAATGTTCATCAACAACTTCGCCGTCCGATTAAATCTTCAGCACAGTTTCTCAAACTGCACGCTTCTATCTCTATCAGACTGCACCAAGGCACACGTGTACGTACTCCATGGCGTAGCATTAAGGAAATTTCGTAATTGTCTGGATCTCGAAATTAAATCGCGGAGACCATATGAAATGGAAATCACGTATGCGATTATTGCTCAACTATAGCAGACGTAGAATAAGCAAAGTTACTAACAGCGACTAGCCGAGTCATTAGTTCACCAGAAAATTTTCAATTCCCCAGCACCGATACTCCTTCCCCATTTCGACACCTAACATTATTGTTCGTAGACGAGCCTCTCGTCGATGAAATCACTAGACTCATCTAATTTATACAGACTGAAAAGATACAGCCATTAAATTATCCGTAGTGGCATCTGTGGACGCAGCATCCGGAAAGAGAAAGGTTAGGCAGTATTAATAAATCATGAGAAGATGATCGTCTCGATGAAAACATCCAGATCCTATATATATATATATACACGTATATATGTATACACAGCCATTAAATATATGTAGTTAGGTTAAGTATTGTGTACTATCTGCCTACGTAACTTAAGATCAAGCATCTAATACCAATATATATATATATATGTATAATGCCGACGCGCAGATCGCGACGAAAGTTGTAAATTGAGTAGCAACGTTTCCGCGATCGTGACAAAACGATCTTCCCCATTAAGAGACATCGATTTCCATTGGAATCAATTTTCTCATCGCTGATTGGCTCCCATGGCTCGAATCTCAAAGCACGACTCTATACCAAGCGTACATCCACGGCATATCTGACAGAGCATCTGCCACAGAGCTTCTAATGATTCCACGGTGTTATCCAACGACTGTGTCACAATACAAGCATTTCTCGAATAATTTTATACGAGAACGTCCGAGCACGATCGTTTTCTAAATCGTTATCCACTCTGGCGGAAGGAAGAGGAGACCATGTGGTCTTGTGCAATCCGGGCGTGCAGTCGATACTTTGCTAGCTCGTTTGGCACGTAACTCGGCCATTAGAGTCAAATGGGGTACAAAACGACCCCCGGGAAAAACCATTCGACTGCCATATGAGAGTACATGAAGAAATTGCGATAGAAAGGACGGGTCTGCTATACGAGGAAGCTGCGGAAGGAAGAATGTGTATACATACATATACGTAGGTATAGAAAGACAGCTGTACTGCCAGTGAGTAAGGTTACGCAAGATATCTTGACGCATTTCACTGAGCAAGTAGTCAGGATACAGTAGGTGGTCAGACGGATGAGTTGAGTGTAAAAAAGGTATTAAGAAAAAAAAAAAGGTAATAAAATCAGTACCTACTCCACGCCATAGAAAGTGTCTAATGCCTGTACCTAACTACGGACCAGTATTAGGATTACGTATGTATAATTTAGAAGATATGCCAGGTGACTCTGGAACTATTAAGAACGACGTAAATTTATTGGATTTGCGGATTGATACGCTATCCGTAAGCAGGGATTACCTGATCAGCCCAGAAAATTCAAAGTACTCACAGCCTGTAGGTGCGTAATGTAAAACCAGGAAATTGGACGTATATCAACGTCGGCAAGCGGTTATATCCTCGTTAGATATCCTTTAGCGGTGCAATCAAAGGAATGACTTATAATGGTGTAACAAAAATCGGTCCAATTGCAAGAGTAAAAAAAAAAGTTTTAAAAATCAATATACGTATGTAGGACAGTCGATATGTCGATTGGCAGAATCCATTGTGGATACCACGAGGTACCTGAAGGAAGGTCGTGAATAAAATACCTTAGGCTACCGTTAATTCTGTTCTTTTAAACGGCTAACGCGGATACAGGAAAAAAAAATATACAGTGTAACATTACCTTTATGAGTACTGATATACGTGAAGTATATATATATATATAGCTACTTTCGATACAGTTGATTCTTACTTTTGACGTACATTGAAATCTGCCAATTATTTATATTCGCAATTCCTACATTGTTCCTGTATACATTAACATCGTAAAACCATTATCTCAATGTACGATTCCGCTTAGATATGCAAATTTCAAAGTCCGATGTTTTATCCTTGTACGTGCAGCTCTTTGAGTAGTAATGTATATAGGTATACGTATGTGGTAACTCAGAGATACAACAATGAGACGGCAATTCAGATCGCTGGACTTTTGTATGCTGGATCAATAATGCAACGATAGACGGGAGGTTATCTAAGTGAGAATTTTAGTTTTCCTGACAGACAGTGGAGGTCCGTTGCCATGTGTGCATATGTGACGGAGGGGTACGTGGACGTAAGGACAATGGAGCGCAGGGAGTTGCGGTGCACAAGCGTGACGTATTATGCGTCGATTTGCAAGGTGAAAGGGGAATCGGTACGATGGAAACACCTACGCGAATCGGAGACAGTAAATGAGGTGAAGCAAATGGAATTGAAAGAATAAAAACATTCCTAGGCGAAGTCAACCAACATGGCGAAGGATTGATTTTCGCCGTAACCGTAAAATGTGTACGGACGCTGGTTCGCAATTCCATTGAAAGATTCAATAAAGAATAAATACACGAGGAATGATATATCACATTAACTTAAGGACGATACCCGTGAAATTATTTCTCGTATAAAACTTTTACGTAAACTTCGCACGGTCTGTTTTTATTCGCGCTACGGTAATCACACGATAATTGGAATAACGGTTTAAATGACTGATAATTTTGTATTGACTAATTCGAAGGTTGATCGGGACAGTATAGGAAATTGTTGAGCGATTAGAATCGCGGAATTGCGTTGGTATGTGTAGGTGGTAGGGGCAGGCAGGGGAGGGACGAGTGTAGATTAGCACTTGAACCCTTCACTCTATACGCATGCAAGTGGTTAACGTGCATGCAGTGGGTGCACGTGCGACACGTGCTGCTTGGAATTGCGGACTATAGTAAAGGCACAGGACGGTTTTACCGCGTTTGTTGAAAACGACTTCTCTGTTTGCAGCTGTAAACGTATCGACGGGAGGAATTTGCCGGGTGTAGTTGAAAAGTCTGGTAAATCGTTGTACGTACGTGTACCGTGGCACAAAACGTGTATCTAAACGTAAAATACAAAGAGGTCCGGCGGGTGACACGATACTTTCTTATCGGCGTGTTTTAAGCAATTACACTTTTTACACGTGTCACAACGTGACAATGATTGTTTGGTGTGCGGAGACAATTCCAATATTTTTTTTTGTACCTCCTGTACTTTTATTCACGCCGTCCCTGTTCCCTATGGCAGCATGTGTGCACCGGCATAGCCCGCCGTTAATAACCTTACGCAACTCCATCTAATGATCTATCCGATCGAGAGGAAAAACTCCCGTGGAATTGCACATCGGTCCGAGAAATCCGAGAGTGAAATTTGATCGGTACATTGGCCAAACCGCGGTCGGATTTGTGAAACTCGTGAAAGAACGAATCGATCGAGCGCTCCGATCTCCGATACTTCTCTTGAGAGATGTCAGGCAGTCTGTCCTCTCGGATTTTTCGTAAATGCTACTCATTGTGCCACCCACCTCTGAATACAGGTTAAAAATGAAATTCGCTTGAAACGTTCAAGAATGCAAGTTAACCTATCGCGGTAACAATTCCGTATCGTTATGCCGACATTAGGGACAGCCGTTCTACTGTTTTACGAGACGTTTTGCCAGTCGCCCCTTGGACATTGTGCGATTACGCTTTTACTGTCTTAACGCGACTAGTGTATTTACCAACGTAAAATGTCGAGGCTACCTGGCGTTGACGTTAACGCCGATATCGACATGTGGGAAAAACACATCCTGCTGTATCAACGTTTAAAGACACACGAACGAAGCGCCCTGTACGCTGTACTGGGTTAACCGGGTGGTGAAAGAAAAAATTTTTTTGCAACGTAACGCGAAACAATTAACGTCACTGCAAATCGCTTGGAGACAGGCGTACGATGATTAAAAGTACTCGAGAATTTTATCACGAAACATTCGCATCTGTTCATTTGAGTTTTTATAGCTTGAATTCAGCCATGGATTCCTTTCCAGCTGCATATCGTAGAAGTACGGTTCCACGTGGATAATTGAAATGTCGAATTGGCACGTCGAGTTTTTCACATTGGGACGTGGGGAATAGTAATGCTGTATAAAGAAACGTTACACGTGTTTCATTACGATTGTGATACACTGACAGTCGTTATGATCCTTAGAACCACTTGCATGTCCGGCGTACCTTAGAAAATACAAGTTGTGTATACATACCTAACTTAGATACACCCAACTTAGTAAATACGATCGAAACCTGAAAATGAATGTTGAAAAGCAAAGAAAGTAAAAAACGGAAGAATTTCACGTGGAATTTACTCGGACGAGATGTAATAATATTCTTGTCACTTTTCCTGCTTTTCTTACTCGGCGTCGCGACGCCACAGCGTCGTACCGTTCTGCATGGAATTGCACGGGCGACGCGTTCCGCTACCGCAAAATCATTGAGTAATTATTGTAACCCAATGAAAAAAAAATAAAAAAACCAACTGTTTGTTCATTTACTCCTTTTTACCTGATTCCCCCCAAAAAATCGAATTATCGACCCATTTAAAAAATAAACAAAAATTATCCCACTCCTCCCACAGACTGCACCCAGTAACTGTATTACAGGAGGAAACGGTTCTACAAATCGATAAAAATTTTTCTCGCGCTCACGAGACTCATGAACAATGAACGCGAGGCAATTGCATTCCACGGGCTCGACTCAAGGCCCACGAGAGTCATGAATTGACTCGAGTCGTGCATAGGCCACGACTCTGCCCCGGATTAAATGCGTGTAGAAGACTGGAGACCCGTACAATTCTATGTACGAACTCGTACGAACGTCTCACGTATCGCGTGGCTCTAGCAATCATCACGTGAGTAAATCTCATTAAGATAGAGCAATACGTTGGCCCATTGGAATTGAGAGAGCAATTAACGAGCAACTAAGAACGCATTACGATCGAAGATTATAGATCGCTGAGTAATCCCGTAAAGACCACCTTTTCGTATATTAGAAAGAACCTTATGGAGTCACGTATAGAAGGTCTACATACGAAGGCCAGCAGGATTCGATGAAATCGTCTATTCCCAAGTCCGTTGTAATGGCGTCTTTGCTATTAGTAATTACCAATTATCAAAGCCTCGATACTAAAAACGTAAAAGTCTCTGTTCGTTGAGATCTCTCCATTATGTGCACAGGCGGTATTTATTTTTTATGTATATCTATATATATATTATTTTTCCACATACGGTACCGATACCTTCGTCAATTTTATGCAGCAATGATCGCTCCGGTGCAATAACGGCTATTTGATCGAACAGAGAAATTACGCTTGGCGAAACCTTGCAAATACAAACTTTCGTAACTTCCACGAACGGTTATTAATTTTACATGCGTGTACGTCATGTTTTCCATACGATACGGTTTGTCTTGATTTTACGGCTCTATGTTATGCGGACACTGGTATATGGATCATTCGATATATATAGGTATACGTGACACGTGTAAATACGTACAGTAGGGCTACAGTCAGGGATCGCCAATATATTTTAATCTCGATGCTATATGTATTCTGTATGGACCCGTATCCTTCTAAGCGTCATATATATTATATTTGAAATTCCAATAGAATTCCAGATCGCCGTTCCGCAAGTTGGTAACAGCAGCTTTTATACGCAACTCCGGCATAACCTTCCGTCGGACAAGGCTCAACCTCGTGGTACGGATTGTACAATAATTTTTTTTCCAATGAAAATTCTTCGCTGGATGCTGACGTAATTTATAGCTGATTAACGGATAACGCGATTCTTATCACATTAAAGGAGCTTTTAATTACGCGACACTCTGGTCGCGGTTGCGAGTTGTTACACCCTATAAATCATTATGTCGTACTACATATATGGATAAAAAATTAAAAAATCCCCCCTCTACTTCGTTAATTACTCGTATCCGCAAAGTGATTGACTTCAATGTCCTTTGGGTACACATACGTATGTACGACCAAAAATACGAAGTGATATATTTGAAAATTTATTCAAAAATATTTTATTTTTTCACCTCCTCAAATGCAAAAATGCATTTTATAAAATATTAGAGATACATATATAACGCTGGTATCGCTCAGTATTATTTTTGCGCGGGAACGACGTTGCATTTCAAAATACTAATAAACAGGCTTGTCACGTGGGCGTGTCGAAGCAGCTGGCCTGCAATTATAATGCATGCGAATAATAACTACGGGGTGTATTATTTTTACATCGTTACGCCCGCGCGGAAAGATCGAGCTCGACCAGGCTCTCGCGGCTGCAAGATCAAGGGAATCTGGTTTCGCTCCCCTGAACTCTCTGTATGTAAACGTATGCATGTTAGAATATGCGCAATGCACCATGGCAATTTATTTGCAATCTATGCTAGATTCGTATAATGATATCGTGACGAGCAGCTCATCGCATGTCGCTAATGATAAGAAATCATGTTCGTCATTGTTCCTTTATCGTTAACCCGTCACGATATTTCGCAAACATTATTTTTTTTCCCCCCATAAATATACAACGTTTGTTTACTGTACTCCGTTTAGAAAAAAATTCATCCACGATCACAAGAATTTTTGTTACACTCGGTATATAATCACTGCGGCGTAGAGTGGCAGCCGAAGACGAAGACTTTTATTTACTATTCGTACCAATTTCTTTTAATGTCATCGTATTACGGCATACAGTCTTTTTACATAATATGCCAGGCAGTCATTTCCAATGGCTGTAATGAACGTTAAATATCCACGTGAAGAAATGACTTTTAGATGATCTAATTATCGGACAATGGTAATGCTGCAATTGCAGGTAAAATTATTCATTGACTTTACGACTGAGTACGAACCGAGTATATATTTGTGGTACAGGCTATGTGACGTATTTGAGTGTGCTTAGACGAATGCTTAAACACCGGGATCAGTGTACAGCGAAGAAGTAGGATACGTAAGGCAAGGTACCGCAGTTTCCAAGTAAGCAGAAGGAAAGGTATACATATATGTCTGACGTAAAGGGGAGTTTTCATAAAGTGAGAATTTAAGCGCGCGGCTTTATGCGAAAGGCGCGTGATACTGTTATGTTAATTTAATTGGGCATTTTTCCTAAGGTCCCGTACACAAGTTGTCCAGTCGCGAGCGATAATTAGACTCCCGTTTCGAGAAATTAAACCAGTCGGCGTAGTAAGGTTACAAAGCTCGTGTCTATCTGGAGCGTTCATTACGAAATTCGTTGATCGTTACGCAGCAATGAGAGTTTTCACGATACGACAGTTCGGCCTTTAGTTAGAATTTTTTTTTATTTAAAAAATTCTTATTTTTCATTTTTCTTCAACAGTGAAACTTTATTAAATTATATTCCGATCGTATCACCCGTTGCGCGATATGCGTTCGGGCGTTTCGCTTGGCGCGAGAAACAAAATTGACGGCGTGAAAAGAAATGTCCGAAAGTTCATAAAATACTAAGTGGGAATTGACATTCCATTCGTCGTGGAGATACGTAAATACGCCTTGTGGCTTTTTCCTTAGAGTTTCGTGCTGGGAGGCTGTGCCGGAGTTTAAAAAAGAATTAATTAACTATCTGCATAACAATGAGCAGAAAGAAACTTTTTCCACAGTGACATTCAGTCTCAAAGACATGGCCACGGGTATTACGACCATTATGGGTACAAAACGGAATTGATTTGCCAAGTGAAATCGTGAAGCAGCTTTGTAATACAATGTTCAAGGATCAAAAATTGCAATTGAATCTGTGCGAATTTTTTTTTCAATTTTTTTTTTTTTTCCATGCAATTATCCTTCCTTAACAAAATCAAATTGTCGCTCAATTCAATCGAGGTCCTTTTCCAAAATTGGTGCACGATGCCGATCACTTTCGCTTCGACGAATTTTATCTTACACAAGGCTCGCCAAGTCTTTGAACTGATTAAACACGACGACCAATACGGTATCAATGTAAATCGACAGGTTAACAACAAACCGTGTCGCGACATTTAAATATCACGTATTCGAGTACGCGAAGCCCGTACGTTAATAACGTGCAATTCGCGATACCCTGGAATAAAGAACTAGTACGAAATACGATTGCTAGATGTATCAAGTGTAAGCAAATTAAGGCCGGTTTGTATGTCGCCTCGCTTTCGGGTACAATGAGTCAGCCATTAATTGCCTTTATCTTCGCTTTTTCTCCGGTCAGCGACATTCATTGTTTTCTACTTATTTGTCAACCTCTCGCGGCATTGCACGTTCCCTCTTTCACTCGAGCCTTTCGACGTCTCCATCCCGACGAAGAAAACGTGCTCGACCGTCCCACCGTTAATCATTATGACACTTTCCTATGCTTTTTACATTGGTTCAAGCACGCGCCTCATTTTATATTAAATTTCATTATATTTCGTACCAACTCTGTATCCATAGCAACCATTGAACCTTTCGTTGTCTTTCTCTTTTTTTTTTTACGAGTTTAAGGAAATCGCGCTATCCATATATATATGTATACATATACATTAACAAAAATCTCAAGTTTTAAAATTGTCCCGCGGGCTAAGTCCTGCTACTAATTAATAATTAGTGGATAACTCTCCGGAGAAAGTTAAGCCACGACTTATTACTTAAAATTCTTCAAATCGAGTCCAGATGCCCCCTGGCTTTTAACCCCCTTTACCGTATTTTAATACGTCTTATAGGCAGCTATGAGGAATTCCACGAGGAATCGCACGCTTTAATTGATCGTGGCCGATCGGGAGTATCGGGTAGAGCGAGAAGGAGGAAAAAGAAAATTTGCGGAAAACGAAAAAAAGAAAAAGGTATCAAAGAAAGAGCATTAGCAGTGGTAACGGAGTTGGGTGAACTCGATTCCTCTTTTATGAAAAAGTTCAATGAAACCACGATCAATCAAAAGGATCCAGTCATATACGGTCTACTGGTTATTCAGGCTCCCTATTATATAGACTATTTCTCATTCGAAATAGGCTCCGATACGGCTCCATACGTCTCTGGCGAATATTCCTCCGACACGTATACGTTATAACGAGCCAATTATCCATATGCTTCCACCGCGTTACACCAAAGCTAAATCTATTTTAAATCGACGTAATTAACTGGTAATAAAGTGCTCTCTAGACATAGCCTTAAAATACTAGTGTGATCCATTATACCACATGACACGGCGTGATCATCTATATCATATATTTATATATATATATATATATATTTAACATAACTATGGTGTTCTCCACTATTGACTGTTACCATAACGTAATAATAGAGTATAGTATTTTTTTTTTTCACCAGCTTTCGACTTTACGACCATATCGTCGAACGGATATACCAATGGTAAGAGACCCGTCCAGGGTGATAAACCTGGCAATAAATAAATTCGACGTATTCGCTGCAAGTTACGCAAACAAAAGGTCGTAACGCGCACAGAAACACGGCGGACACGCGATACGACGGGCTAAAAGTCACGGCTCTCGTTTCGCTAAATTTGACCTCCATTTCTTTTTTTGCGGACAAAAAAATGTCAGTGGAGCTCAAAAAAAAAATAAATCCAACTTGCGGCGAATAGGGTGAAGAATGTTGCCAACCATCCTCGGTATCTCCTTGTTGCCTATGCGGAGGCAGGCGTGACTGCATCTTTGCATTCAAGGATGACTGGAATAAAGGCTGACATGCACGAGTGCTGGCGCTCGACCCGGAGCCTCGGTGGGTCGACGTCAGCTGGGTAATGCAATCCCGCGATGACGTCCACCTACAGACTCATAGTCGTCGGACGGAGCGAGGAAAACGGAGGATCGGCGATGTGGAGGATTGACGAAGAATGCTGGGATTGGGGAAGAGTGTAGGGCAGGTAGATCAAAGTGATCTAAAGATTGCGCCATTGTGAAACTGACGTTTTCAGACACGCTGGAATTTCACGATACACTCAGATACGATGAACAGAATTCATACGTGGTTTGTATATACGGAAAACTGTATGGTGATATAACTGTACTTGACTGGTGCAATGATGGACGAAATGGTGCATACGATTAATTTACGGACACCGAATAACGGATTAATTTTCGCGGCTGCATCGAGAAAAAGGTTCTAAATGTTTTTAACAATTTTTTTTTCTGTCGCAACGACGTATTATTTTTACGTCTGAAATGAATGAAAAAATAATTGTTTACGTATACCGTGGTGCATTATGGTCTCACGTACCAGCAAACCCTTTGGCACACAATTTCTGATACGACTGGCCGTATCCATTAATGGTGTATATATATATATATGTATATATATATATATATATGGCGCAAACTAATTCAGGAACACTGAGCATTAACCTCGATTGGGTAAAAGTAGGTTCGGCACCTGTCTCATATAAATCAATTGTCGGAGCCATGCAAACATGGCGAGCGGGAACTGCATTCCCTGAAACTTAGCCGAACGTACTTACTACGTTCAATAACGTAATTACTTATATCAGTGAGCGTGGCTATGGAAGGCAAAAGGATTGATAGATGCAATAATGCGAAATTTATGTAAACAAGGTACTTAAAGGAAAAAAAAAATTGATAATCAAATTTTTATACAAATTAAAAAATAAAGAGTGTATCGATATCATCGTACTCGTAATAACAGTCGGCTGGTAGATACGAGCAATCACTACAGAGTGTTATCTCTATCTCGTAGCGCTGCAAGAGTGTGCAGCAATGCACGTTCTCCCGGCAAGATCGGGTGCAACACAGTGCATACACGTGACCCACTGGAGTAACGCGTGTCACGTGCAGCGGACAGTGCACTTAGCACTCGTAGGGGCCACCACGCTCACGAGCACGTGAATTCTGCATAACAAATATATACGTATATAGTAATGCACGAAGAAACGTATATTGTCTTTACGAAGACGGAATTCGCGAAAGCGCCAACTTTTTACATCGAATCATTACAGATCGCTGTATAATTAAAGTATCAAAATTGGCGAATGTTCAAAGTTAAATATCGCCCATTACTGTATAACGTATCGATTTTATAATCCGTCATTGGTTTAATGATAATTTTTAAATGTCCTTCAATGAGACTCGTATGGAATTTCAGATCGGTGTAATTAGGTGGGGAGCGGAGTTACCGGCGGTAGGATAAAACAGCGAAAGGTGGAAAGAGAGCAAAGTGGGGAAAGTCGATTGGCGAATTTCCAAAGTAGAGAGAAAAAAAAATTCGCACTGGTCGCCGAGCAGGCTTGCGGTTCTAATTCTAGGACAATAATTGGCAGTGGGGAATGTGTCGGTGTATGAAAAAAAAAAGTTTGTTAAATAATTGAAATGCCATGCGCCGTCCTAAAAGGCTCAATAAATCAAGGTACATGTGAAATAACGGGACAGGTCAACAATGTTAATTGCTTGTACGAACCACCTTTCTGTCTGGCGTCATTAACATATCGTTTTGCTGTTAAACTGCATAGTTGATTGACACTAATAACATTTGCCGGAACGGTGCATAGAAAGTTGACGTTTGAATCAGAAAATATTCTGTGACGTCTGTGAAAAAAAACTCCGTCACACGTACGCGGTACGTTGTAACGCGGGTATGGTTGTCTGTGGATCTGGCTGATCGATCAACGATAGATCCTTAGCGATCGCGTCAATCTTCGTCAAGCGGGAAGAGAGTGAGAGAGATGCCTGATCGTCGAAATGATTTATGCCTAATGGAAATTTCATCTTGAATTAGACGTCGGGACTCGCACGAAGAACTAGGAACTCAAAAATGAGCACCACTCAAGTCCCAATGCCTAAGCCATTTAATCCGGACCTTCGACGAATCAAATTATCCGCGAATGATCGCACCCGCTCGTTTGGGTCTTGACAAGGTCAATGTTAAAAAATGAACTTGCTGTGAGGCCCACATCGAGAATATTTGATACCAGAATACATAGAAACAAGCATGATGTTTATCGGAGTCATCATTTCATAGGACCTTGTATCCTCGGGGCCATAACCTCCTGTTGCTCTGGATAGATTTTCAAAAGGCCCCAAACTAAGGCCCAATATTTGAATTTGAATAAAATTTTATCCTTTCACATATACATATACGCTGTAACCATTAACGTAACAGACAGATAAGTGACTGATGGAATATCTATCAAAAAATTCTACCCGGCACTCGCTCTTAATAATTCACTAATTAAAAGACTTAAAATAATTGACCTTCGTAACACAATGGTAAAGTTTGAGCAATGGCAGTGCTAAATTTTTTTTTCCCCCAAAAAAATCATATAACGTACACTTCCCGCACGCGACGTCTAATCAGCCGTGAAATTGAATTTATATTAAAGTGTCATAATTGAACGTATTCAAACCAATCAAGAAAACGCGTATACTATTTAGCCACACGCATACCTCAAATGTAAAGGCGTATCGGGCGGAGCTCGAGCATTTGCCATTTCTATATATCGCCTTACAGATAACTCAAGCCAATCTCAGCAAAATCTCTCGAATCACCGAGTCACTTAAAGATATTTCTCCGAGCGGCCAGATCCCAACATCGACCGTTCAACTTCCACGCATTCCCATACTCGGCCTTCCTAAGCGCAACAGGTAGACATACGTGCGCACAAAGAAAAAGAAGAAAAATAAACAATTTGTAATTACATACAGTTCCCGTGCAAATAATCCATTACACACGTACATAGCATATATACCCATATACGATCGCAAGCAATTCCATACATTATTCCACGAGAAAAAAAAAGTCCAGATTTCACCGAGAAAGATGATTCGCGTATTCCGCTAACTAATAAATATCCACGTGTTAAAGTGCATAAACTTTTTTTTCTCGCCGCTTTGCATAATCATAATCGACTCGCACGTTTACGCAAGTCGAGATCAATGTCAATGACGTTTAGCACAGGACGTTAAACCGCACGTTATACCGTGTAGTATCTTCCGGTTGAGGATGCTAATTGACAGGACGATACCGAAGTCTCGTGAATCAAAGTGACTAAGCAATCGAGTACCAGTATCGTGCAATTGCACGTGACCAAGTGACACGTGACGTATATCACGTAAATGAACCATCTTGAATCGTTTAACGGATCGATCATCTTCCATCCTTCGTTTTCCCTTTTGTCGAATACCATATATACCGGGTGAATCGTTCGCACCTTTCTCTCTCTTTACTACTGGAATCAATGGACGTCAAGGAGTCGCTGCAGCACGTGCAGCTGAGGATACCTAGTCACGTGCATCACGTGCAGCCACGTGTTCCTGCACGAGGTTAAATTATCCTTTTGCTCCACATGATCGAGTCTACAGTGACTGTACGCGTCTCGGCATCAGGATCGTATAAAACCTGGTCTTGCACCAGTGTCGACATTTCCGTAGAGCTGCCAGGGTCGTTGTCTAGTGAGAGGAAAGTAGAAGCTCGTGAAAATTGGATCGACTGTAGGAGATGGTTTGTATACCATGGGAAGGAAGTTAGCTTCAAGGGGATATAGTGAGACAGCCAAGAGTTCGGTTGATACTGATTTATACGAATATACGAAAGCGAAGAATAAGGATCTTTATTTTATTTTTATTTTTTTATGTATCAATCAGAACACATTTTCATTATAGCACAAATCGCGGAGGACGAATTGGCTTGTTGATTGTCACGTCTTTCAGGTGTCAATTGACATATGATTGTCATATATAATGATCCAGTAAATCGTGACGAATTTACGATACCTATATATGTATATACATAGTTAGTTACGAGGGATTCGCCTCTTATGGATTTTTAACCTTCAGCGATCCAGGGGACCAATTAGACGGGTTGCGCGAGACTTGATATCTCATTACCGGTGTCGTTTCAATGGGAACTTGCCACCGATCGTGTCTATGCGTTCTAGGTTGATACAGATAAGTACCGTAAGGTGGATTCGCGCTTTATAATTGTATATATATATATGTAAAAATCGTGCATCATGTTTCCCATAAATAAAGCCGCGCTCTAGTACCGTTCAATGGCAATGGCGCTAATGTCAATCTATTCTGTCGTTTCCATAGTAGCGGTAGGGTATAAGACTTTAATAGGTAATTGTTTATAACGCCATAAATCCCCATAAGAAGGGTAGTACATCAAACGATATTGACCAGCCGTCGAAAATCCTGGATAAGGATGTACCTTAGACGGTATAAGAGAAAGGATATTTTTTTTTTAAATTCGTGACTGCAAAGTGTACCAACTTCCAAGACGGAAATTATTAATAGAATGGTCCAGACGTATCTCCATTCTAATTACAGACAGTCGCAAATTAAATAAGCACGGACTCGTCCACCCGGAAGTGCACAGGGTTACTTATATTTCTATTGTATTATTTTTTTTCCCCTCCCTTTCACGTGCTATTCTCTGTAAATGACGTTACGCTGATAATGGGACAAAAAAATTGGTTAAAATATATCAAGTATAATGGAATCGGTTTTTAATAATCGACACAAAAAATAATTACCAACACGGAAAAGAAAAAGCATATTTTATAACGTCAATAATGGTTCCTAGGACTTTTAAATCCTTACGTGCACACTTCTTGTAGACACTTATCTATCCTCGTGGAGATTGAGATTAACATCTGTAGAAGGAAGTGTTCCACTTTCCTGAGACGAGAGCGAAGAACGTGAATGCGACGGGGGGACAAAACGGATGTCGTGGAACAAAGTGAGAAAGTGTCAGGAGTAGCGAAAGAACGAACGAGAGTTAAACGTTATTTTCTGTAAGGATTCTAACGCGGTTAGTTCAGTGTGTCCGAGAGAGTAGGAGAGACTTGTCCCATACCGGTACCGGCGATCGGTATACTCGTATGAATACATATATGCGTAATCGTAATGGCATTTTTTTTACAAAGTTCCTTTGTGTACACAGTTGGAGATTATTGTTCGGTCAATTTTTTTCATCCGCACAAGATCCGGATATTTGCCGATCGGTATCGTTACACGCGAGAGGCATGCGTGGACTTTATTGATAGACCGGTAACAGACTTCCAAGGAGGAAGTACAACGCAGCCAACATGCAAAGGTGTCAAATGCCAAGTATCTTTTGGCGCCCGTCAAAAAACCGGACTCCCGTGGCCATGATAGGATAATAAATCGAACAATTTGCAACCGATTCGCTCCTGCTATAACCGAGCTAATGAATTTCGAGCGGACGCTATTAATTATCCGATCGCGGATTTTTTTCTTTCATTTACTTTTTTCTCTCATACCGGTTACAATCGATCTTGTACGATTATCATCTGGGCTTTGTATTTTTCTTTGTATCTGGTGGGCTTGTATGATTATTTTACCGTCTTGCGGGTCCACGTGATCGGTATCTTTGAGCTGGGACTCTTATTGGCTGTATAGAGATTCGATAAGTTACATTTGGGATCTATAATGATCAAAGGAGACTGGAATGATTTTTGACAATCGATTAATAACCATCTTTAATTACATTGAATCGAAACTATCGGTAATGATCGGTTATGAATATATTATTGTTTCAAAGAAAATTTCACGTTATCTATTTAACATATTGTAGATGTAAATAAATAATTTCTTATTTAATATCAATATATATAATTTCACTTTCCCCCCCCTCTGTGCCTTTAGTTAGATTTTTTTACCGATCACTCAACTTGATCCATCATCGATTTCTAATATCCATAAGTCACTCCGACAACTTCCCTATCACTTTACTCTCTACTCTCTACCATCCTGATTCTCAAAAACTGCACTCTCTCCACAAAAATAAAAGTTTGACAAACAAACAAATATCCAGACAAGAACAAATGTCACCTACCTGGCATGAGTCGCTCCTGGGGCGGGTATCCCAAAACTTGATTGACCAGGATCAGTCCGAAGATGAACATCAGGATCTTCATGATTTCACTCCTGCGCTAAACTGTCTCGTGAAAACTCTCGCGTTAATATAAATTACCAAAAACTTCAAAATCGACCACCCGGTACTACCAAAAGAAAAAAAAAAAACAATCCAACCAAGAATCTCAGTAAGAACAAAACTGATGTCTCAATTTTTAATTCCTTGTACAACAAGAAGAAAATACAATCGGATCAATGAATTCCGAGACGCTTAACAAAAGGTCTAGGTCTACCGGAGGTATCTCGGCAGAGCTCCTATCGCTGTCAGACTGTGAAGTAGTCTGGAGGGTCGCGAGACGCTTTCACTGGTTTTATACGCGCGCACGAAAGCACCTCGCTTCGTTGCCGTAGAAGTGGCGCTCAGGGAGGGGGGGATTTCACATACACAAAAACACCAATACACCCTGAAGTTGCACATAGGACAATCGCGAAACATATGGAAAAGGGCTGAGAAAAGTTTAACTAGATAATAATCTAGATACGGAAGACGTTATTTATCTCATTAAATTTAACAAGATAACCATCTACCCGTAATCGATATCATCTCGTAGTAAATCTACGCCGGGATCTATTTCGAAGTTCAAGTACATTACGCTGCACTGTTTCTAATTTATGGAGCGCTATCCCGTCGAAGCTTTGACTAATCGTTCGGCTCGTTCATGAATAATGGGCAGCCTGTGTTCGACAAATTAATGCTTATCCGTTAGACAGGTTTGTGCGTCCGAGCATCGGGTGGTCCGCATACTCCGTTCCTTGCCGGTTCTTGTAACCGATCAGTGGAACAAGCATGCCCTTCTTATCGTCATTGCTTTTATTCGCTCGAATGACTCCATTCCACTGTTTTATACTATTTAAAACCCTCCTAGGGTATGCTTGGATTTCTTGTCGCACTGTAAACAATACTTTTGTTTACTTGACTGTGTCTAATATATATATATATATACACATATACATAACATATGCATATGGGTCTTGTATCTGGTCTCCAGGAGTATCCGATTTATCGGTACTGATTAGCTGTAAATTTATGGGAACCCGTTCGGTTCAGGGACACGTTCGATCGATTGTACTTTCGGTTTCGGTATGTCGATCTTATGCCTCTGCCAACCGCATGAAAGCACTGCCCTTATTTTTACTTGATATACAGATCTAGGACTCAGATTTTTAAGCAAATATCATACGAAACCAGATTCCGTATGTCATCCGAAACATTTTGTATGTATATACAGTATTATAGATATTGGATATTTTTGAGTTTATTTTTTTGACTCGCGCGACGTTCAATTTTTAAAATATTTAACTAACCACTAAAACTGGTTTAGCGGATCGTTTAAGTGGTTCGGGAAAACAAGATACGGTAACGTTATGGTTTACCTGCCTTCCATAATGGCTGCCGATCGTTTAGCCGACGTCAAATTGCTGTCGATTATTCCTCGAGGTACTCTGAGAATAATTCATTCACGATGACGCTGAAACATTCGCGCCTTAATCCTTCGTTTAGTATATTTTACATGAGGTATTCATACTCGTGCACGAGTATATATATGTATACATACCATATATATGTTAATCTGACTCTCAGAACAGCTGACATTCTCATGTAGCGAATTCGAGTTTTCATAAAATATTATAACTACAGATACAAGAATAATCGGTAAATCGGTAAGTTAAAACTCAAGATGATCGTTATTCCAATAACGTTAAAAACGCATCCCATAAGCAAAACCTTGAGCTAGATCGATATACCAATTGTATCGGTATTAGATCGGTATTTGGCAATGGTTTTTCTTTTATTTTCCGACTTAGTCATCCGAGCCAAGAATCCATGAGAAACCATCAGACAAGATCGCATAACTCTCTTGCGAAATTGTTTTTCACGATAGCGTTGATTATCCTGACGATCGTTCATCAATAGCAATCGTGATCGATCTCACTGACGATTACGTGATCGGATCTAAATGCGATCGTTGACGTCCATCGTCACGTTCGCCTTGGATTTTACCGCGGCGTGGATTCAGGAGGATCTAGCTGATTTATTTACTGAGACAATGATCCTAAAGATCTCTGTGGAGATCCATTTCAAATTAGATCGAGCGTTGCGAATCTTACCGATATATAACGATAATGCACATACTATACCAAAATAATCATATTCTATAGTCCGTTTACGAAATGCATCTGCGATGCATAGTTGCATTTTTATTTGGCTATAGTATGTACTCGCTGTAATCGTTTCGTTAAACCTCAATATTATTCTCAGTTTCACTGAAATCTTAGGGACGTAAACATCCCCATTAGGTACAGCCATAATTTGTTCTGAGATAATCAGACGTTTTCCCATGCAAAAGAAAAGTCGTACATGGTACTTAGTAATTTAACCAGTCTGACCTCACGTGGTGAAGGCGAGTAATGATGGGGGGCGGAAAAGGGGTAAATCGTCATATCTTTATACGACATCGGAAGTTTGTGCAACAGACCTACAACTTTAGACATGCAACATGGGAACAGTATAGGATAATAAAGAAAAAAATGGCTATTATTATTGAGCTATAATAAAAGAGAAAAAATTTTCGCAATAACTCAGTTAAACAATACATCATTGAGGAATCAAGATGGAATTTTAATAATTAATTCTATTAATGTCGTAAGATATATTCATATACATATGTGAATACTACGTGTCAGTTCTGACGTAAATTTGTACATCATTTTTTTTTTTTAATTTAATTGCACCTGCAAGTGTAGTAATCCAGTGTCAAAGTACTCGACCTTAACCTCAATTGACGTGATAATTGAAACCTCCGCTGGTTCTGGACAGGCGAGTAACATTAATTGCGCTAATCGCAATTTCAATTTCCTCTAGCGAATCAGGTTCTACGTTGTTTAAATGAATGGCTAAATGTACGGTCTAACGAGTCTGTTAGAAATCTACGTGTAATCGTAGGTAGATATACGCAGCACAATGTGAGAATCACGAATTCGTGAATCGTTGTTACACTGGACACAGCATGGTAATTTAGTTAAGAGAGACGCTCTCCTAAACCCTGACCGTATTAACATCTGAATAGAAATAAGTTCTGGCAGCTACTTAGTTAGCGGACCTTCATGCATAATCATATCCAACAAAGGTAACGAGCAAGTCTCTTCGGTACAGCGTTGACGTTCGGGCCCCGAGAAAGTGAGAATATTCAGACCCCAAAATTGGGCCCCTCGGTACGAGCCAAAATAACACATAAGCGAATATAACTAGAGTACGCGTGTATAGGTGCTCTGGATTCTTAAATATTATGTCACTATTGTAAGAATAGATTCGAGGCCCAATAGAATAAAAATGGACCCCTTTTCTTCTATTGAGAGGATAATCGATCTTGCGTAACGTCTTATTAGAGTCAATCGTCTCCGCTCGTGAATCGCCACAAGGGGCCCTATAAATTGACAGGAGTTCGATTGGCACCTGGAGAACGTATGGGTAGGCATCCCTGCCATAACAGGCCAAACGGTCAGTAAACTCTGTAAGTACCAACCAAAGAATGTAAAATAAAAATATTTTTTACTTTTTTATTTTATTGTACTAAGATCAGTATAATAATCGTGAAATAATAAAATTTTGAAATAATTAAAAAAAAAACACTATGACTGCTTGTGGCGAACTCTCAGAGAAGGTTTTCCCGGCTATTTCTTATTTTCACCGCCGCTTCTTCTTGTTCCTGATTACTTTTCTTTTTCTACGAAATCCAAGAATATCTATCCAGACACGGTTTGCACCTTGCGCCACTCTATAGATATAGTAATCGACTTTCTTTTTCCAAGGTGTCACACCACTGTCAACGTAACCATGGTTACGATGACAATTAAACAATAATTCCCTGCTCACCTGGCGATATACATACAATTCTCCTGTAGCCGTAAGTCTTTCGATTCGCCATTACTTTATGCGAATATTTTATAATCCTCCCTGCTTGCCAAAATTTATCTACCTCTCGCTGCCTTAATACCCCACGAGATTTACATAACAGGGCGAGTAACGCCCAGCTGAAATCCCAATCGCTCAGCAGGAGGCGATGAGGCTGCAAATGCGTATCAAGATCGTCATACCTTACGAAAAGAACACACCCGTTAAATAAACCTACGTAATATACGTAACATATATATATATATAATAGTAAATGATAGACAAAAGTGCTAATTCGATGCCGTCGTGATGAGTTTCGTAAATCATCAGTTTATTCAAATTCTAATTTAATTCAATCTAAACACCATGTATACCCACGCGTCTAGACTATCAATATATTGAAAACGACTTATCGGTAGTCTTTATGCAAATATATATATATTACCAGAGGTATTCGCCAGAAGCTTTACGATACCGATAGATCGTAAAATCGATGCTCCTATCTTGTCTACACATCGAATGCTCCTCGTGTATGTACAATGGCTCGTAAACCGAGAGCAGCTGACTAGGTCCTACCGTGAACTCCAATGAGTCAACTTACTCGGATCACGTATTAATTATTCGCAAGACCTTGCGCAGCCACGACAATACCCCGTCACGATTTTTATTAGTACCGATTTGTCTCACCAGTTCGTTATACAAAATATACACTTCCGGACACTTCCTGGTTCACGTGAGGCTACCCCGGCACAGCCGACCGGATAGAGGCCTGTCTTTCACATGGGTGCGGTCACGACTCATGATCTCATAGACGGATAATCCAAGTATGTACGAACACGCGAACTCTGCGTTTGCTGGTTTCGATCTGCCGATTTGTCAGGTTGATCGAAATGGCAAGGCTATCGGCGACGATCGGTATGGATGAACTCGTTGGAGGATCAACATCGATCGTTCAGTAATAACGGATGGATATCGGGTGTATGTGAAATTGTTAAAATCTTCATAGAAATCGGCGAACCGATCTTTTAGTTGGATAAGGATCTTATCGGGTGATCGGTAATTTATCGGGATAAGGAACATCGATTCATTGTTACAGACGTGCAGTGGAGTTTCTTTGGGACCTGCATGTATACAATTACCGGTACTGCTTTTGCCCGATGATTACTCGACGTCATTGTACAAAGTCTTACTCGTAAATATACAAGCGAGACTGCTCTGTTTCGTGATGATCTTGTTACCGGGCGAAGTAACGTTGCCGATCCTTTCGAAATCTGTCGATACGAGGAGCTAAAGGTGACTCGGTGAGTGTCTGGCATTAAATTAGCCCAGAGTACAGACTGAATAATAAATAGTAAATACACGATCAACTTATTCATCACGAAGGAACAGTACCAATCGTTATTTCTCCTCCAAGTGATGATGCGGATACAACGAAGGATATACGTTACACGTTATATCACTGTATGACAAAGAAACCGGAATTAAGTACGTGATGGTTTTTTATTTAACTCTTATAGACATAAGAAATCGTATAAATGCCATGTACTCTAATTCGAGAGAAATAAAAACTGGAATAAGATTACAGTTAACGATAGATCAGTCACGCAACGTTAATGACTATCATGGGCATTTAATAGGAGTATATATATATATATGTATATAGGTAAGTTTGACTTCACGCTAGTAAATTAATATGATGAAATATTCATCAGCGACCATATTTGTAATTATTAAAGAGCGGCTATTAGAACGATCAGTGAATTATCATACGAAATTGATCCGACGTGATGATTTTGAGCAATCATCATCCTCGATGCATCCGGATTGATTTTTTTGGTATTAATCGGTGTCACTATCGGGGACAATTTTAATGATCGTTTTGATATTTCGTAGATCCGATCGACGTGATATTTATCAGTGTTGCTCGGAGTGGGGCAGAGAACGTCGTTAACTGTCTGGAAATGAATTGTGCAATTTTTGTTTTACTCCTAGAGCGAACGTGACAGCATAGTTCTCTGGTGCCTCCCACGTGGTATATTAAGGGCATTGATTATTAATCACCCGATTGAATATCGTGCAAGAATTTACTAGGGTCTCTATAGTCGAGTATCCAGCCTAGTTATTTCCTAGGTAGAATCATGGGGAATTTGCAGTGTCGCAAAGTATGGTAACGGGTGATCAATTCTCGTTTGTATCTGCTAATACGTGAAGTTCATTGGAGAATCATTGAAGATTCTCAGTCACGGTTGATTTAGTAACGCGGATTTGTTCCATTCGATTTCTTCGCATTCGCTGTCTTTCGTATCGCACGTTAAACGGCAGCAGCAGCGACCCATTATGGAGCCGCGTTTACGAGCAGGAGAAGATAGGCAATTATTCCTTTTGTAGTGGCAACAATGACCCCTCATGTATATAGATTATACTGGAATGACGAACAAATAAGGAAAGTACCTATGGTAGCGTTATATCGTATACCAATGGGATACCAAAAAAAAATACTTGGTAGAAAATACAAAAAATGATGATTCGAGTAATTTTTTTTAACAGCAACATCGATAACAAGGACGCGAAACAGATTTGATCAAAATATCGAATATCTTCGCTGATAAGAAATATAAGATAGTTACGCACCAGGTGATTAATTTCTATTTTGTATTTTCGGGGTAATTCTATAAACGAACCCAGCTATGGTATTGTAATGGATCACGATCAGTCACGCGTATCAACATTACCTAATGCGCAATTATCGGGAAGGCGCGAGCAAGTTTTATCGCAGCCAATTATTTTCTAATTGCTATGGATCCAAGAATGGCGGCACGGTGTCCCATACGGACAGGACGATTTAGTGCTCGGCTACTTGAAGCTTAAGTCGGAATATTTCTTAGCAGCGAGGACGTCATCAGCCACCAGTCAAGATCCGAGATAGTACAGAAGCAATGTGTGTAGCTTAGTTCCATCTACTCAAGGTCCAATCTTCGTTCGCAATGTCACAATCAAGGGATGACAAATCGAGACGAGCCTGAAACGCAAGTGCCGGCAATTCGTCGAATTCGACGAGTGCTTCGCAGCCGTGGAGAAGCGTAACTAGGTATAGGAGTACCAACCTCCACACACTGGCTATCCAACTACTGATCTGCTTGTCCTGGATACAAAACCCATTCAATCCAGCCTGGACCATAACTCTAGCTGCCAATTAATACCGATATAAGTCAGCCGGCACTGTTACCTTGCACAAGGGACTGTCGTAATTCTCGTTCGGATGTCCTGTAAAGAATAAGATTTGAAAGATAAAAAAATTCCCTAGAAAAATTATCCTAGGGAAATATTTTTTTTACGTGTTTCTATGTAATCCTGGATATATCTACGCGGTACATATTTCTTCTTGACCAACACCCGTGTTACTGGTTCAGGTATGATCTCGGCACTGTACCACGTGACGTCACTAATCATTAATAATCAGAAATGATTTTTGGACTCGGTTTTAATGGCGTCGAGATGAAGTTTCGTAATGGCAAAGACATCCTATTATACCGTGTAATATGTAATGGGTATATGCCTGTGAATTATATGGAAGATTCTTGACTGACTTGGCGCAGAGTCTTGTCTTAGAATACAGCATAGAGTCTCGGGCATAGACAATGTTCATTATCTGTGTCCTACATCTGTGTCACGCCGAGCGGACTCTTCTGTCTCCATTCCGTCACGATGTGCCATAGCGAGAGAAACAGGAGAGGCGCGGGTGGCGAATTGTGAACTGGTATCTCACGGCGTTGAAGCTGTATGACTTAATTAGACGATTTAATGACACTGTTTCGTGGTCCATTTTCCACGTGCATCTACATACCAGACACTAGAGACATTGAAGTACCGATAAAGATAACAGTTAACGATCGACGAACTCGAGTAGATCAATTATTTATTTTGAAAAATATTTTGAAAAAAATTTACTTTTATGTAAATTTTTCAATAGGTTAGGTATGCCGAGTATGTAACTAATAATTTGCTTTCTACCTTACCGATCGGGTGATTGGGATTACGAAATTTTGTTGCTTCTCAAATCGAATGAAAGTATCCGTTCGACTGTTGAATCAGCCAGTGGCATCTGGTCAGTTTGAAAAATCGAGAAGACCGGAACGTAGGTGTACCTGAATGGTTTCCTATTTTTTTTTTTTATGTTACGTAAGCTTAGGATATTCCTACGTTAGACACCGTGGAGCCAACTTGAACGTAACGTGTAAAGAACTACGGCTCCGCGCAGTGTGTGTAAGAGCTTCGAGACGCGGATGGAATGTAGAGAGAATTTCGCAAGGAGCCACGTGTCCGGCAACGTCTCCATTACTTTTGATAAATCGGTGAAACCGCAAACTGTCATTCGCATTCGGAAGTGACTGCACAACGAGTATCTGAATTTTCAAAAGAAAAAGAAAATATATTCACCGCCTCTTGTAACAAGATGTTACGTCTTGTTTTTTCAGCAACAGATCAAGCATCGAAATTCTTAGTATTTACAATCAGTCAAAGTTACGGAACAAATACATTGCTGAGTCATATTCAACGATTGCAATACAGGTAGTAATCAATATAATTTCTCAAGTAAGTGAAACGCGGGGAATTCAAAAAAGTGCTAATTAGCAATAATTCCCACATGGTTGTATTGCTCCAATTTCGAGTAACGAATTGGACACGTGTCGAAATTTAGAATGAACTCGTATAATTATTTACAAATTATCAACTCTGCATTCTGCGCGCGTATTGCGAAAGAAAAAAAAAAAAAAAAGAAATTCAGCCAATTACCTAATTTCTGCAAGGTATCTAAAAACGGTAATAAAAATGCCGAAATTTTTTTTTTTTTCAAAATTCCAATCTACGTCACTTTTTTTAACGAAGACGATCAGCTATCATTTTTCATATCGTTAAGATTCTTACGACAAGATCTCCACGCAGCTTCCGTCGATCTCCGTCCATTATATCCTCGGAAAGCTACAGTTCACTCGGCACAAGTTCTATAGCTTAAAACGGCACTTGAGACTTAAATATAAGTCCTGGTTAATTCTGGGGTATACCCCCTAGGCAATACACGTACGGTCCTTATCCCGAGCAAGTTTAGGATTTAACCTTGATGATTACAACACCCATAAGTCACGCACGTATCTGGGCAAGTAACTATGCGATATACTATAGATACACTATGTATAGTGAAACAGTAGTCCAATCAGTACACGGCTCACTACACACCCCGTTATGACCCGAATGTATCAATCGAGCGTGGAATGCAAATGGACACCCCCTCAAGCATTGATCTCATTTTCTATGGTCGCCATTGCTTAGCTACCACAGGCATTGCAACTGCTATCCCATGATTGTCAAAATAGACGGCGATATAGTCAGCACCAATAAACCAGGACGAGATTGACAGTATCTGTAGTAAATCGATGTAACTCATTGTTGTTACTATATACATATAGTTCGATATCATACGGAGCAGCGATATCGATTTGGCAATAATTTCCAAGAATTTCATTATCAAAATTCTCTTAAAGGTTACTAGGCTCTGAGGGAATTATTGTATTGAAATTGAAAAAAAAAAATCATACATTAACGATATATAGAATTTTTGTTTACACTCTTCGGGTATCTTTAGAATACGATAAATAATTATCAGCTGACATATATGTATATATATTTACTGTGCATTTTCAATGACCAGGGTAATTAAGGTTAAAGAATCGAATCTGACTCACGAGTGAACCACGTGCTCCTTGTGTGCAATTAATAACCCACATTGACCCGACGTAACCACAACTGTCATATTCCTGATGAATGCGGAGACCGCATTCCATTATTGTCTTGACCCCTAAACAAAAAAAGTGGTCCATATTGGTACTGGCGTGGTATATGCAAATTTCGAAAGATTTTATCCAGACATTAATAGAAACCGTCGTATGGACTCTGGGTAGTCATATTTCTTACTACGACGAACTTGGAAGCGGATTTGAACCGGAAGTGAAAAAAAGAGGTCCAGATTAAATTAAAAAAAAATAATAACGTATGTATATATGCAGAAGCGAATACGCAGGTAGCCTTTCTAAAAACATTCTTCGCGCAACCTGGGCATTACGCATGTATGCAACTGGCACAGCAGGAGCACCCATATGTAACACATTATACGAGTGCAGTGCCAGAATATACCCACGCTCTCATTTGGATTCAGCAAAATGTTCAAAAAAGTTGAAAGGTCATATAAAAAAAAAAACGTATGTTCATGGCTCGTGTAATTTCTTCATTCTCGGAGCTTGGACTTCTCGTGTAATTAAATACGTGCTTACATAAAGAAAGACAGAATAGAATTTTTATCTCCCATCAAGTGAGATGATTTCGGCCTGCGCAACGTTACCATTGTTCGGGGACGGGATCTTATGTAATTCCAAGATTCCCCTCGTGGGTTTCACGCGTGCTTAATGCACGCGCTGTACTGTAACCTAAACGCCATATCGTAGGACCGATAAATATGCAGGCTAAAGACTGGGAGCATACCTAATAAGAAAGTGGGATGCTGTGCCGATGATGAATCGATGTGCACGTACCGCGCCTTTATCACGTGGGTTGTTTTTATTGGTATCCTAACGAACCGACCTCCATCCGATTGGATCCTATTAGACACTTTCGATTTTTGATCGACAGAAATAAAAATTATGAATAATCTCTGGTAGCTGAATCTAATAGAATAGTGATGGATCATTCGGATCGATTGATCTCTTAATAATCTGCAGGACTTTTCAGAGTGTAAGGAGACGCGTATAAAGTACCTGTTGATTATTTTGAAAGGATTATTACCATCCTTGAATGTTAATGGCTACGAGTAACGTTGCTGAATTCACATGCTTCATAATATAGGTACGACAGGCGATGCCGTTTTCAGCAGCAGTAGCCATGTTTTATTATACCCAACACCCACGTAAATTCATGTCAGGAATTATACTGTAGTTACGACACATTTTTTTAAAGATGCCACCACGCATCCTTGAAATTTCATATGTATACGAGTATACATGTATATTTAATATAAAATAATTATCACCTCCTTCAAAGTTTTCACGATCGAGTCCTGTCACAGCTTTACGGCCGTCTAAGTCAGGAATGATTAATTTCATGAATTTAATTGATAGCAAAGAAGCTATTGAATTTCAAAGGATTCGACGCTTGATCCTGCGGCATAGCGAACTCTTAGATCACGAGAAAGTAACAAGGAGAATGCGCGACTTGCACTGTGTGTTAAAATACGTATTTAAAATCAGAAAACGGAATCAGGCTCGCTGCAAATCCCGTCATTGTCGTTTGTCACGGTCGAAGGTGGCTGTAAATCTCATAAGGCTTAACGGAGCCAGCAATAAAGTCTGACTGGCGACGTGAAGTAAATATCAGGTTATCGATGCCATTACTATCCGAAGATCAATAAAAATCATAAAGACCACCGTCAATGTATCGGTAGTACGAATAGATTGAATAATAAAATTATTATAAATAAATAAGAATTAATTAGTTATTAATTAAACGGACTTCTCGATATCCAGATAACAAAGTCCTTCGATCTCGTCAGGTGTACAAAATTCAATTATACGAATCACTCGGTCCCAGTGCCAATTAACGTACCTTAAGGTTCGAGATGATTTATCTAGATAATCTAGTAATCTTCTCGGTAGATGATTGCTTCATCCAGCTCACCCATGAGATCAAGAATTGAATGCGCAGGTCACCCGTGTCACATTATTACGCCAAGGCACGGCCCAACTTTCTTCTTCCTCGGCGACGTCGACAATGACGACGCTTCTTAGGTCGACGACCAACGACGCCGACGTCGACTCCTTCCTGATCCCCATCTGACTACCAAATGTCTAGGGGTCTCTTGCGTAATTTTATAATACTCATAAAGTTCTTACCTACCTGGTGCTGCCGGAGCACACACGAGTGAGTGAGTACAACGCTCGGCTACCAGTGAACAAGGGAAACGAAACGGATCGTGATGAACTGATGATATCCTTGCGTCTACCAGTTCGTGATCCTCGATCTTGGCTCATGATGTCCTTTTCACTAGGAATGCTGATGTGTATCGAGACAGACTACGAGGACTTCTATAGGACCGTACGGGAGATCTGCTTAGGATCCTAGGACCGTAGCACTGAGTACCGGATCCAACTTTCACGGATATTTTTTATTTCCCACGAGGCGATAATCACCTACGTGTTACACGGTTACACACGGCGGACATCGAATTAAAGAATATACATGGGTGGCGGAAAAATAAGGAGGGTTGCTGATGTGTGAAATTTTATTTGCTTATGAGAAATTATTTATGCTCTCGGGCAACACGCTGATGTGGATACTTTTTTATTTTTATCTAGGCTAAAAAGAGTCAATTTCTCTTAGCTAAGGTAAGACCTGGATATATCGAGTCCGTGAAATTTCTCGATTAAATCGAAACACCTGACGCACTTGTTTAAAAAAGAAAAGGTGTACACGATGAATTTTAGAGAGTACTACGTTCTTTTTTTTAGGCTCTTCCATAACGACAAGTGAATAGCCTAGACAGATTTTTTTAAGGAAATAACAGTGGATCGTCATTCTTTGATAGCGATCGTTATCGGTTGATCGGTAGAGACTAGTGGACGAGACACGTGATGATTTCGATCGAAAATCTTACCCAGACTGTCGCCGCTATCGAGGCACAAAATATTCTTACGAAGACTACAAATTCCTGATTACGTAAAAGTACAGGATAGATAAGAGCGTACAATAGGTGTAGCTGTATTTAAAAGGAGAAATGCAATTAAGATAGGTACATTGCCTGATCCATATTAGGCAAAGTGAAGTAGCTAGTAATTCGCTGCCGATTGAATTACAACGATCGATATCGATATCAGGATCATTGACTTACATGGTATTAGTAAATCAAAGGATTTCTATAGGGAATCAATCAAATCAACAGAGTGAACCAACTCGAAAATTCTCACACTGTATACCTTTCTAAAAAAGTACTTTTGCAAAATATATATATATATATACTGAAAGCATCGTGCGACTTAGCTCAGCCATTCGGGCTCAGCAGAAAGATCGTTACAGCAGTCATTGCGCAAAAGCGACTTACACCACCTGTTCAGAGGATCTGAAGTACGATCGTGTTCAGGATATATTCGCATCGTTTCCCTACTGCCGGTACAAGCTCATCTACAATAAGCAACAGTTCACGAGTATAGCCCAAGTACCCAAAGCGACACGATATTCCATAACGATGATCAATTTGGCAAATAAATTGATAAAGAAAATAATTATTACCTAAAAGTACAAATTCTGACTAGGATATTGCGCAATTGTAAAATTACAGTAAAATCGTAAGAAGTTACGATTACGAGTGACTCAGGAAATCTGTAGCCGACTGTAAGCATCTCTGGGAATGCTCATGATAATATTTCGATTCGTGTATCGGTATTACGTAAGCGACAGGAACCACTCCCAAATTTCTCTGGTTAAGATCCTAGAATTGCGACAGTTGATCTTTCTGTTAAATATATATTTTCTTTATCTTTTTCGTAAAAAATAATAATTGATCAATCTATACGTATATGTACTATAATATACCTTCTATGAATACGTAATCTCAGAGTAGGTTCGATAACCGTCATTGTCTTAAGATTAAATATCTAACGTCACACAGATCCTTTCTCCATGATTTTATTTATTCCGTTCGTATATTGCAGGGATACAGCGCAGCATCCAGGTACCGTTTGGTAAACGTGAACGAAAGTCAAGTCCTTGGGATCGAGACTGTCAGTTGGAAAAACTCGTGGTAAAATGTCAAGATGCTCATTTCCAATTGGTGACTGGGACAGCTTGAGATTCAAAAAGGTACGTGATAAATATCTTGAGAGGAAGATCCGTGAATCACGTGATCATTGTTCGTTTTGAGTTTTATCGGATCTATATAGAGATTTATGAAATTTGCACTATAGCTATATCTATACTATGTGTACGTATAATGTCTTGAAACTTTAGCACGGTTACGTCCTAATAGTTAAAGCGAAATTGAAATGCGTGAGATATTGCTTCCTGCGATTAGGTGAAACTTTGAAAATGACTATAGTCATCGCGTAAGCATCGTGCTGGTTTACGCAACTGGTAGTGACTTTATTGTATACCGTAACACCGTAAATAGTCTCTGTACAGAGAAAAGTGCGAGGAGAAGCTATAGGAAATTTCCGGCCAAGCTAAATCACGGTTATGGGATACAACGTGGATTCAGCCGTACCTGGGCTATTAAATAATGTTCGTACGGTCTGCTGTCTTTTTCATGGTAAGAAATACGTTCGGATTAGACACGCTGCTCTTTTGCTCAAGCCTGACTTCGTAATCGCTGTTTTATCGTTAAACGTTAATATCTCGTAGCGATATTAATGACTCTCATTGACATAACTCACAGTCCCGGTATCCGTTGGTTGCGAGTGATTTTTTTTAATCAACAATTATTCCTATATTTACACCCTACAATTTCAGTCATACGGGTCCGTAGTGATTAACCGATAATATACAGAAACCGCACGGAGTCCTCGAGAACAATCATACAAGGCAAGGGGTCAGGAAGAATATTAATACTAAGAATATTGGCTAACCTAACTGACTGGGTACATATAGGGTAGGCAATAAAAACATCACCACTTTACCAGTAGCCATAAAATATCCCTACAACGAAACGTTCATTCATAGATACTTCGTTTAGGTCACAGGTATCGGTTCGAGCTCAGGTGTAAAAATTTTTTGATTTTTCTCTTTTTTTTTTTTAAATCGCGAAAATTTTCATATCCTTCGATAAAGCATCACGATTCAATTCACGGATACCAACAGCCGAATCTAAAGGTTAAGATGGAATGACTTGTTCCTTGACCTTTGACATCCTACCAGTGACGTCATATCGAGGTATCCTGGGGATGATGAACCAATCACGAAGAGCGACAAGAGCGAAACAGGATTGGTATTGTGAACGAGGAATTTAGTCCTTGCTAGTTGCGTTCTAGGTCATGACATTTTCGATTGGACGTTCGTACGTCAGATTGGACGTATCGATAATGTGTAAAGATCATCGAAATCTGTGTCAATCGTTAGCGACCTATGGCTGATGAATTAAATCAGGATTAATTTTTATATCGATTCGTTGAGTTCATTAGCTGATTAATTCAAAGCTTACCATAAATGGAGACGGATCAAATGTGACAATTACACTTGCCAACGGTGTAATGCGAATTATTCTATGTGGATATCAACCAGCTAAACATTCTTATCAGAAACGAAGAACGTATCCTACTCGTGCCCTTGCATTCCCAATGGCTGCCGTCCCAAATGCCAGGACGCTCCCTACTTCGAGACTCCAGCCGTTCGTCAAGAATAAGAGCCTGGTGGATTTCTCAGCTCAGCAAGTTCCCGCAGCATGGGAAGATGCCTCTGTGATCTTTCTTTATAGCCGTGAGTCTCCCGCTCCTTTGCATAATTGCAATCACGTGCAGAAAGGGTCTCGCGGATAGTATCCTCTATAGAGTTACGTAGGATTGACTATAGAAATTGAATAAGATTGTCTAAATATATTGTACATACCATAGGAACGGTGTACGCCATCCATCTGGACCCCAGTGAATGGATGCTGTGCGTATCACAGTGAATAATAAATATGAATAATTAAAAAATATTTATATAGAGTCTCTTGCATAGTCAGAGCCGATATGACTCAATCCATAGTATGCTATTTAATGGGATCCTAGGAAATCGACATTTAGGAGTAGGAATACCTTTTCCACGGGCGCTCCTTAGTCTGTGGTTATCTTGCCTATCCTTAGTCTATGCTCACCAGGTGTGTCGAAAAGAATGCGCAAAAGGTGCCATTCGCGCAAACGGAACAGCTTTGTTTTCGTTCGCTTTGATTCATACGACAGAGATTACCCGGAGGATTGTCGTAACCTTCCTCGAGGATTTGAACGGAGTGTCGAGGTGTTGCACGATCTTTAAGTGCCTGTCGAATTCGAAGGATCTCGCGTAGCGGATAGGAGGATCTAGTCTGAGATGATCTAGAACTGGATCTGCATCCTTATAGCTATGGTTATACCGTATCTGTACAGTTCAGAATTCTTAAGTCCATTAGCGATGAACTTTACTATCGCTTTACCTGTACAGGAAGTCGGTGGGTTAACTTCACCTTGGAGAGAATCTCTTCCTGCACTGGGAAACGTTTCGGGAGATAAATGCCTACCAGCTGTGGTCTGGAATCGCGTAATAAAATTAACCTGTAAGAAAAATCAATCTGATCTCCGGAATTGACCTCGAGCGATCTTCGTTCCCGTAACGTCCTTGACCCGAGCGATCGAATGCTCGTAAATCACAAAATCCAAAATGTACATTTAAATGGTACCTGGTTCTTATTGTTAGTGGTCTTTACAATTTTTTGATTTAATTTTTTTGAAATTCCTTAATGACTCAATCGCAGGGCAGCTCGTTATAAAATTAGCGACCCACCCACGCGTTTCAAAAATCGCGATCGCGCAACTTATGGACCAGTTTGAGAAGAAGAAAAACATGTCGCTCCTATGAAAAGGCATAAATGAAAAAAAAGTATTGAAAATAAATTTTTTACCAGCCTCCGGGCTTTAAGATTTGGATAGAATAAACACGCGTTTATTATTTCTTTAATTCTCATTCACGTGATTATAAATGATTTTTGAATCGCACTGTAATCTAGTACCGCCATTAATAATTCATCGAGTGCTATGATAATGTGGTTAACAAAAATATTAAGCCTAATCGATTTTTTTTTCCTTACTAAATTATTATCGATATCGTCACGTGTCTCTCGAAATTTCTTCTTACTTGGCTATATTATGTAATTCACGTAAACAATGGGATTACCAATCCTCGATGCGGTTCCTTGTACGCTTTACGTAAGTATAATCAATTAATAATTATAATTAGAGAAACTTTGCGCGAGATTTTATTGGGATTCCTGACCCTCGGGTTACTGTGGCCATTTTATACTCGGAACTTGACTGTTCTACCGGTTCCTTTTACCTTTCCTCACGGCCTATGAATTTCTTTGGTAGCTACCTAAATTATTACGAAACCACTCCGCAGTGTTATAAGGACCGTCCGGCATTCTTTTGCATCGTGCATTACGTTGTGAATTCATAAAAAAAAATATATATATATACAAACCTAAGCCATATATAAATATGAGAATAAATTGTCTACAGTAACTGAACATTGTCTATGAATAACATTTCTAGATTCATTGACAAAATTTAACACGAGTTACATACAGACCCGCGTACGAATTTGTGACGGGAGGAAAAACTGTTCTATTCATGAATGAATCCAATGGACCAGAAACAAAGAAACGGAGACACTCGCCACTGTCGTCACTGTGAACAAATTAGAATTGCTAATTATAGTAGGTGTTCAGGAAGTGTCGTGTCTTTGACAGTGTATTGTCCCTACCCATTATGCTCAATCGTGCGGAAGGGGTTGGCAAGGTTAAGAATTCGAATTACAATTGTTTTTTAAATCCTGTCTACGGCACGAGTGAGAGAGCGCGGACGAAAAAAAAAAAGAGAACAGAATAAAAAAGTACAATACTATTTATAAACATCCATTGTAGTCAAATGTCCACACAGAATTCCACGTGTTTAAATTTGCTCATGTAAACGTCACCGGGACCGATCAGCTGTCAGTCACACTGTTCAAAGTAAACTTGTCAATAGAACGTAAATACGAAGCAAGTTCACGAGTCACGTCGCAATGAAAACGCTCGATCCTTGCCGATCAAGATCTATACCCGGCAATGCGTAATGACTGGCAGCATCTTCGACCGGCTAATAAACCGGCATAATCGCAATGTCTAAATACGTAGTTGCCATGACGTATGGCGAATTAGCAGTGGCGTATTTAACGTTAAAAAATTATTCTTAAGCAACTATTACCGATCAGAACAAAATCGTTTAGAAATCTTCGAGCATAATGCGATTCCCTATTAGATTCAGCTTAGCGAGAGATTTACGAGCGTACCGATTGGAATAATTGCTTGTCCCACGTTGAGTCGACTCGATCGAGAGACTCTGGATGGAGATAGAAAAAATGAAATCTAGTATTATTTTTTTATTCCTATTTTGAACACATATATATATATATATTCACTTAAAACAAACTTACCAAGTCACCGTATTACGTTATACCATGCTGTGTATATACTGTAGCGATATAAATAAGTGGATTACGCGAGATCATCCATACGCGAATGATCATAGCGAGAGTATCGCGCCTACTCGAATGGATAATTTCCTCCTTGATGACGTGTGGCGGACAAATCGCCGTAACATTAGTCATTTGGATTCTACCACGTTGCCCACGAAACCTTTCAATTTCTCCGCCATACGTGATTATACAATCGATCGACCCAAGAGAATCGCAACAAACTTACCAACCAGGGAGATTCTGCTGATCTTTTTTTTTTTTTTTTTCTCTAATCTACGGAATGTGACGAATCGCAATTTCGACACGGGGAACCTGAGATACATAATTCTAGTGACTGTGTTTTCGAATCGATAAAAGAATTCACCAGTCATACCGAAACCCATTCGAATCTCATCTCTTGCAACATTGCTCTGAGATCGTATGCAGCGCGTTGCGTTTCAGCACGAGAAAAGAAGCATTACTCAGCTCAAGTGATCACGATCGTGAATCGGTTCGATATTGTATGGCAAACTTACCGATATCTTGCGTGCACGTATACGTATATATATTTACACGAACGTCAGTGAATGCATAACTATATCTCATAAATACTAACAATGGTAAAAGAGATAATCTTGAACACGCTAAGAAGACGATCTGGACGGTCGGGATTTTCAAAAGTAATTTCATCCCGAAGCAATCTTATTACTGATGACTATTTTATTATTATTTAATATCATCTTAAATCTCATATTCGTATCGCTGCTACGAGATACCAAGGTATGCCTTGTCAGGATGATGATTGTATTATAATTTTTTTTTTTTTTTTTTTTTTTTTTTTTTCTTATCTTAAGATCGCTGTACCTTCCTATAGATAATGGCTATAGGGTAACAGACAGTCTTTGTACCAATCCTCACGATCCGTCGTGTTCACAAGAAAGTCCTATCTAATTATTGTACGATCTTCGCGTGGTATTTTGTTGATAGGTATGAGACTGTACCGAGGTAAGTTATCGCGGTTAGGATATACCGTTTGCTATAGTACATTCGTCGGATGGCTGGAAACAAAGAGCTGGCATTTGAATGCCAGGAGATCTACCGCGAGAATAATAGGTGCCCTAACACACGTTCTACGGGATTCTGAGTCTCCCAGGACGCTGAGAAATAATCCGTGCCCGCGGATGCTGGGATGAATCCGATTGCAGACGAGAGGGTATGGGGAACTCTTGGGAATTTCATTTAATCGACGATTCGTTAAATGTCCTAATGGAGTGACCGTTTATTTTTTTTATTTTTTATTTTGGTATGATTTTTATTATTGTATATATATAAATCAAATTCCAATGATCTTCTTTGCTATCGATCGTTTATCTCCAATCTATCGATAGACAGACGCAAGATCATCGTGGGAGTTGGCTCGTGCGTTCAGAAAAACTCAGCAATTCCTTCGGAGAAAGTCGTAGTCACAAAGGAGGGTCAATGGCCATTCTCATCTTTCGGAAATACCATCGAGTTCCAGTTTTTCGATGCTGCCAATCGGGCTTCCTTTCTTCGAATGGCGAATTAGGATCTTCCGATACGGCCGAACATGTTGCGCTCGACTCTTTAACTTTCTTACGCAATTCTCACAGGAAACGCATGAGCTCTTACTATCGAATGATTTGGTCCATTTGTCGAAGCGTGGGCGGAATAATATATGGCCGGGAGTTCAAAAAGAAACTTCGACTCTTGTATACGGATGTCCGAGGAGCAGTGTATGTTTTTATTATACATGCTATTCCTATGGAGGCTGTATCCGATGCACTGTAGATAAAACTCGTGTATTAATTGACTTTCGTGAAAAATATTTTACATGTGCGTATATCTGTAGTCGGAATCGTATGTTACTGGGATGCTGTGTATATTCGAAGGAACGTGTGGCTGGGAGTCTATGAACTTTACTTTTAAAATCGCTTTGGAATGCGGTCTTGACATATTCATTCGCGTGGTGGCAGAACTTTATTGTTACGTCGCCCAATGTGGAATAATTGAATATCGTGCGATATCTTCGCGAAATATTAGCATATTTTGGAATTTTGTATTTTTTAGCTGCTTATGGTTTTTATATTTTTTTTTGGGTATATATGTATATGTATACTGTGGTGGGTGACGGGGTTACAAAAAAATTATTAACTGGATAGTTATAGGCAAGGTCAGGATTTTCTTGAGAGAAATATCAAGTGCTACGCGTTCCCACGATGGGTAATGATTAATTATTTATTATTAACACGAGCTCGTACGATGCCCCATGAAACAAGCCGAGGACACAGTCATTATATGAGTATGATTCATGGACTCGGAAAATGGATTGTGATTGATAATTTTTTTAAATTGTTTTTAAATTGCTTGAAATTACCCATAGAGGATAAAATAAATGTATTTTTGCATATTTATGGCTTTTTATTTTTTATTGTACTTATCCGTGCATATTGTAGATATAAGACCGAGTGGCCATTTTTTATCCAGACTAGGAAGGTAACGCGATGCCATGAGTGTAAATGGATGCATAACGTCTCTCTGCTTTAGCTTTCTTCTTCACGTGTGTCACTGTTATTCATCGTATGTTTATACAGCTACTTACGTAAGGCGAGAGGTTTCCCGATTGACCTATGACCCAGGAGGTACATTGCTACCGATCACGTTCCCTTTTAGATTGAAATACGACTAGGTATTTGCCACTCGTGTGCTCAATAAGAACAGGATGGGAGTCTGTCTGTATGGATCTATAGGTAGCTTATGAAATTGGAGAAAATGAATATTAATTTTATCAAATTAATTGATATTAAATTTATTTTTTATACGGTGATATATTCGTCCTCAAATTTTTAATTCAAATTTGTATGGTTGTTAGTATTGTATTTTTTAATTATTGTCAGTATATAAATGGTGGCGCTTATACGAACTTTTAATTAACTATGTCGTACATGGACTCTGCTTTACTCTGTGGGTAAAGAAATTTGTATGGTTCAATCATTGGATAACTTACCGACGGTGCAGAATGTTTAGACCTCAGCATCCAGTACCATCCAGATATGATAAATCGCAGTAACCTCTGGAGCCTCCAACAGTTATCATTGGTCGACTAACAGGCTCCGTGGTTCTCAACTTTAACTTAAAAAACATAGTTTTGAAAATTTATGTATTTACCATAAGACACAGACAGTGCATAGAGGAAGGTTGATTAATAATATTCATAAATAAAAAAACATAAAGACAGCAGTAATTGTAAATAATTTTTAATATTGCTTAAAAACGTGTTATAAATATAATAAATATGAATAAATACGATATATAAATAAATTAATTAATTTCTCTCCTATAAATAGTATCATTAATAAATATCCTATACGAACTACGATCACTTGCCACTTGTTTGCGTCAAATTAATTCGAGCACACGTGGCTGTTTCTATCACACAAGACGCAGACGCCCTCCTTCGTTCTACGAAATACGAAACTAATTACAATAAACGTCAGGAGCTTCATCCTTTTTTTTTTTACATTTCCCTCGCGCTACGATCGTCTCACCGTAATAATTTGCGTCACTAGATCCGCGTAAAAGAAATTCAATAAATATCTACTCCAACCCGTCTCAAATTAAATAATAAATATTACCCGTTAAACCGCATTACTCATAGTTCCGTAATCTGCCGCCAAAGGCTCTCAAACTCTCCAAGAAATAAGATAAATAAATAATTTAGATAACCAGGTTGAGGTTAACCACGCGTAAACCAACGTGGTATTCCCCGTCTCGTAGCTTCAATTGTTCCACTACTGTTCAATGACTATATCGATCACCTACGTCACTGTCGCTCATTTTCGCAAGTCATTAAAATTTGCAACAGCGCGCTAATCCTAACCCACGTATTCCGACCCAACTCGACTGCAGTTGCATCGGTGATATTAAAAAAAAAAAAAATAAAAAAGTCATTAACGCATAGCGCACGTCGATCATCCAATAGAAAATAGTATCAAACAAATTTCTTTGGTCCCTTCGATAAATTCTACTACCTACGACATTGGTAAAAAAAAATAATAATAATAATAAAATTTATCCCTAGTAGATCGAACTTTTTTTTCATCCTAATCAAAATTCAATTAATTAATAATTGAACACGTGTCTCCAAGCGTGCAGGTAATTTCTGTACTTGAGAATTACACCCCAGTCCCTTATCCACCGTCTGGTATCATCAACAGGATTACGTTGTCTCTCGTTCATGATGCTCCTCTCGATCCTACGTGGCACCCGAAGCGGTGGCAGGACCTCAAGATTGCTCTCAACTTCGCACAGCATCATCAGCAAGTAATTCTGAGTCGCACTGAGCGCCTCCTGTATCTTTGGGTTTCGCTCGTCCTCGATCAGTTCCTCGAAAGCCACAGCGAATTTCTGCAGATCCGAATGCAGCTTCGGCAGATAACTGACGATCTGTAAATAAAGATAGAGAACAAGGGAATAAATATAAATTCGTAGAGAAACCGTCACGAGGATTTTCATTATCAATTTTATTACGCAAGGACTGTATCGAATGTAAATATAAAACGGAGTGCGATACGCAGACGCAGGACACGGGTAGTATGAATCCGTGCACGAGGAACACGATGCGAACGGCCACCTCGATTCTGCTCGCCTGATACTTTATAATAATTACCGTCTCATTAAAATTTGTTATTTAACCTTAATCAAACACCTATATCATTCATCGTTACAAGGGATCGTAAATGATAACCATTAGGCGAACACTAATTTTTTTTTAATTGGCTACCTGGTACGTGATAACGAAAAAAATTTTTTTTTTTTTCAACAGATGAATATTAATTACCGCGATAAATTAATACGTCAAATTAATATGATAATGTTTGATATCCTTTATACGATTTTACAATATTTTTTTATACGACCAAATAAACTCGTAAGATTCATCTTGTATCTAATAATTGTTTATCTATTAGATAAAAGATGCTTACCATTCGCGGAGACGCTTTAACCAGCCTCTTGATTAATTTCACATCGGCGTCACCCGGTACCCAATTGGGTATGTACTGATGCTGATGAACACCGATTCTCACTTTCTCGTAAAGATATTCGTAGTCGCGATTTAGATAATCGCTCATGGACAATTGATGCTGGAGACTTAAACTGTCCAGAGTTATTTTGAATTGTTCCTCGAGATCTTCGATAGGCGTGTTATCGGACTCCAAAATTTCGCCGCATGGCAGATGCCACGAGGGTACAGTGGACTTCGTGTATCTGGGTGCAGCCGATACGTTCGACACGACGTGGAGCAACGCGATAGCGCTGATAGTCTTGATGAACATTTTTCAGTTTGATGTTAATTAGTAATTGATATGTGAAAAATTAATTAATATCGTGTTAATTATACTTTTCGTTATTAACCGCGGACACTTTACTGTGCTCGTCAATTGAACGTGTCTTCGGAACTGAGATTGTCAAACCCTCGTGCTTCCTTCTTATATATCCGATAGTGTAAACAAACGCGTACACACGTTACGCGTCCTCGTAAAGACGACGGCAAAGATTTTGGCTTCGTACGTTAAGCGCAGAGTAACACGTGTGTTACCGTCCTCTTGAAGAATACGTTAAAGAATCCCATTCATGCGGTTTCACAAACTTATGGAAAGTCCGTAACAAAGATTATGACTAAATATTAGATTTTGAGCTAATATAAACTATATATATATATATATTTATTTATACATGGCTAATACAAACTAGTGCCTTTGGACGTCGTACAGAAAGGTACCCACTTAAAAGGTGTTTACTAGGAAGAATGACGATTGAAAAAATGTTCAATTTTTTTTTTTTTTCAATTTCTAAGTAAAAATATCAAAGATGACGTTGTAACGTCTGCCATGGCATTACGTCAAAATACCAGCCCACTTCTGCGAATCTTGGGAAGTACCTGTCATCGAGTGATTATCGCAAGTTGCAATATCGTCGTAGGTGCATGAGATTTCGAGAAATATCTTATTTGAGATAAACGTCGAATGGCGGCCATCTTGTTTGTTTAATGAATCAAGTGGGAAATATCACGTCAGACACTTTAGATGTAAATTTCAGAGACAGTGTAAACGCAGAGCCAGCGCATCCTTATTTTCGAGAATAAATTAGCCCTTTAAAAAATAAAATTCAAAAATTACGATCCCACCATAAAAGATCGAACGGTGGTATCAGTGCGTGGACGATAGTCTCCGCGAATTATCTTGACGTCACGAGGACAATATCTTTCAGACTTCTTCGAGGAGCCTCGACGGGGGGTCTGGTAAAAAATCTTGAATGAAGCGTACGTAATAGCGTGGATCAAACATTGATAGTAAATGACGTTCAAGTACGAGGGTTACGTTATGTCTAGAGGAAGAGATACCAAATAAGGAGATACTATAATTAGCCAGAGTATTCCCCAAGCTGGAAATACTTTGTGCAGCATGTAAACACGATAATCAATTTTTCATATTATCATTATCTCTCGCTCCAGTGTACGTTGACTTCGTAACCGAATTAGAGCAGAGAGAGACGTTTCTCCTGATTAGCCCAAGTAGCTTAGAGTCCTCGTCGTGCCATATGATCGTGAGAATAAAATTGATCTGATAAGCGAACGAGTGACTTGCACCGCCAGCTTGCATTCCTGATAATGCACATGCAATTTGGTGAGACCTCCGCGCTCGATGTAATGGAATAAGATTTTTATTGAAATTTTTTTTTTTTCTAATTAGAAATCTTATAACGGACTGCTAATTAATTTTTACAGTGATTCTGTCGATTGCAATTTTTTTTTAATTAATTTTTTTATTATATCGCATAGCGCGCTGGTGGGGGCTTATGCAATCGATAGAGAAAAGATCTGTGCGCATGCGTCGTGTACCAACTGTGTGACGAAATAAAATGAATTAACGTTTCTCGACTTATGTCCTCCTGATATGCACAATTAAATGCCGCTACTTGCGCCACGTGATTTTCGTATCCTCCCACGGCTCTAATAGATATTATTCAATGGGATTTACTATGAAGTTTGTTGGGTTATAAATAACGTAGGAATAAATCGTGTAATACGGTTCAATACAAAATATAAGTTTTATTCGAGACGATTACACAAGAAGAGGAATGACAATAAATAATACATGCGATGGTAACGTGATAATAATAAATAGATCGTAATATTACGTAATTATGTGTTTCTGTGTCTATCAATTTCTTTTTCGCGTCTACCTCGGCTCTACCTGTAACGTTCATAAGTATGTGTATGCCCAATAAATATATATATATAATATATGTATAATCGATAAAATATATTGAATCCTTAAAGGAGCCATAGTACGTGCGTACAAACATATTTTACACGTATGTATAATACGAAGTACAAAAATAAGTCTAGAGTTAAAGTACAATGCGTGTATTTATAATTAAGTCGAAAAAAAAAAAATCGATGGTCATTCTTAATGGTCATTTACAAGGGTACGTTATACTAATATTTTTTTTTTTTTCATTTCGTACTTTTCCTTTGTTTCGATAATACAATAAGATTCTCTGTCAGCATAGAATTTTGCGTAAGATAAAACGATCGTTCCTTTACGTGGAATTATCAAAAATACGTGTTATCAGTGGGACGAGTGTAGAGATACAAAAGTACGCCAGAATCGATAAGAGGAATAAATAGGAGATTTTGCCTTAAAAAAAAAAGGATAAAATACAAAATGAACGTCAATGTCATGTCAACAAAGAGTACGCGAGATTCGAACATGATTTTCAAAAAAAAAAAAAAAAACTCGCAACTAAAAGATACGCTGGTATCTTTAAAGGCGCGTACTCATTGAACGTACCCTATGCCTAAAGTATACAGTAATATATATATATATATAAATTGAAGAAAACATAAAACGTAGGAACTCTGTACGTCCGCGTACGTTCGAGATATCACAGCTAACAACTTTAAGCATTTCGCTTTCGCACTGTTAAAGCTACAATAAATAAATCATTCATTCGAGTCGCTTATAGCAATACTGAAGAATCATTAGTTTCAGTATGCGTTCTAGAGAGATATAAACGTTAAGTTTAGATTAAAAAAAATTTTTTTTCTTTAATTTCCTCGATCCTTATTTCTCATTGCACATTTTTTTTTTTTTCGACACTCAGTCGACTTTTTGTCATTCGAGTGCGATGTGTCCAATGCTATTACGTATTAAGTAATCGATTACATATGTATATGTATATATATATATTATATGTACATATATACATGTATGTAGATCGTTAGGGTTAGGTACATTGCATCGTGTGTATACTCCTTTAGTTGAAAAATCTTGAGGTTAAGTATATATCGAGTCGAAAATGGATCGTTTGATATGAGATAACGAAGAGTATGGTCATACAGTAAGTAAATGATTCGTATTAAGTCATTATTATTAATTAAGGTAATACTGCTCATTAGCTCTGAAGTAGATCTCTTAATACTGGTCTCTAGTCTAGTATTCATATTATATCGATACGTATAGCTGAGCTTAAGGCACGATCACTCATCGAACGCAGATGATCTAGATATATGGTCACAGATCAGAAGAGGAGCGATCGAAAGTGTCAAATTGTAGGACTAATTATGAATGGCGCTGTAGTCCCGGATGTCCTTAACCAAGAAGACCACGAGCATCACGTTCGAAAAATACAGATTCGAAAATGAAGAATCTCAAAATACTGATTGAGATGAAAAAAAAAAAATTTCTTTAGTGCTATGGTATCTCCTTTTCTTTTAAACTACCATATTTTCTTCAATTAGACGCTCGAACTCAAGTCAGTTGGCAAGACTGCTAGTTACTAAAAATCTAGGGATGAACGTGACGCAATGGAATAAATAAAGGGGCGAGTGTTAGTGAATATACGTTCTAGAAATGAAAGTCCCACCTACTCTAAGGCAGTCCCGATCAAAGAGGATGATTGATCGATTAAAATATTTCATGAGTTATGATCGATCGATAATCTTCGAAATTGATTCGAGTGTCCATAAGGGATCGAAGATCAAGCAATTTTTTTTTACTAAGTTTGGTTCACCCTGTCCGTAACAAGGGTACGTCGATTTTTCGAGATCCTCTCGATTTACGTAAGTTTGTCCAACCCCGAGAAAATCTGAGATGGAGTTTACACGATTGGATCGAGATGATCAATGATCTATAAATCAATAAAGATCTAAGGCATATTTCTCGCTCGAATTTTCTTCATCCTTTTTCTTATGCCCTCTCCTCTACCAGAACCACCCTTGCCGAGGCCTCCTGGTCTTCTACCCGCGACCGGACGCTTCCTACCCTTGGGTATCCTCCTTCCCTTAGCTGGTCCTCTTTTTGGGTTTTTGGGCCTGCCGTTCGTGGGTTTCAGCTTGTTTGGGTCGCAGGTACCAGGACCAGTAGCAGTGGCGTCTCTGAAGGCGCGTGTCCAATCGGCCAGGAATGCTTGATAAAGTCTGATGACACCCCAGTCCTGAATCAATAAGGTCGTGTCGTCGCCCTCTTTGGCCCAACTAGGATTCTCCGTAACCATGCTGGATCTGTGTTGCGACGGAAGCTGCAGCCCAAGATTGAGAATAGCGGACTCGACCTCGCAGAGCATCTGTAATAACGAATTAAGGTCAATGTTAACATACGTTCGAGGATCTAGAAAGAATTTTCCCATTATAAAATCAACTATGTCTCATTGAATCGCTCACCCTGAGAACCTCGTTACACATCCCATCGATGATCTTGTTCCTTCTGCTCATAACGAGTTCGGTATTGACGTTCGACTTCAGATTGAAGGACTTCAGATGATGAAACGTAATAGCGAATCTCTGCAAGGCGTCGTGAAGCTTCGGCAACGCCAGTTCAGCCTTTTTACCTTTCTCTAAGCACCAGATCTCCTTGTGGTACCATTTGAATTGTTCCTTGGGTAGCCAGCTCATCATGTACTGCTTCTTCAGTTCCTTGTACACCTGAAAAGTAGTACGAAGACTTTTTTCAAACTGTATAAAAAAATCCTTTAGCTCAAAGATGATCTTGTTGGATCTCCTCTAAAAGTTACCAGGCCCTCGTCCCCTCTCTCCTACGCCCACCGGAATGATCTAGTAATGGTTAATGACGATATCAAGAAGATGTACAAGAACCCTAGAAATTTATCAATAGCGAACGTCAGAAATCAGATACTGTCACAGGCCAGTGCCGCGCCGCGAGCAGCTCCATAAACTCAGGAATGATAAAAAGGTATAAACAAAAGATGGCGTCGGCTCCTGGGTCCGGACCACACGGGGCTCGCTGCCTTCGACTTGGAGTAGACAAAACAATAACAACTGTCATCTAGTTACACCGGCTTCGCAAGCGTGGTGCGCCTTGTTATATAAACACGATCCCTTATCGTGAACTCTATGGACACCTTATATTCAAACCGGACGCTGTAACGAGTCCGGATGCTGCAACTGACATTGTTGCCAGGTACCAAGCATGCATATACAAAGCTACGCGAATGCTTACGGTACAGCCAAGCACGATTGCATCGTATTACGTCAATCCCTACTAAATCGCTATGAAAAATAATCCCTACCTCGGAGTACACGTCGTGAACGTCTTTGAGATCCTTTTGGAAGTGATTGTACGCACCCCTCAATTGAGTGCGTACTCTCTTAAGGGCGCGATGAACGCTGTGTCTCTGGGGTGACTTTTTGAGGGCAGCGACGACCGGCGTACCGCAGGGCTGTACCCAGGGCTCCATGGCAATGGATTCAGTGTCGGCCGTATGGAGGCCGTAAGTCGGTGCCCCTGAGACAGCACTCAGACTGGAACTTAGGAAGAACGCTAGGCTCGTAAGAGTAGCCGTCTGTGCCAGTGAATCTGTAATCACAAAAAAGACAAGATGATACGTTAGTTAGGCTTTTGGGAAAAATTTTGGCTAGTTGTGGTAAAATTGGAGAAAAAAATTATTATTATTATTAAACTCCTAGGCACTCCGATCTCTCGTCCGACTGTCCCAGTCAGCTGTGCGTCCACATAAGCTACATACTGAGGTACCTACACTGCACGGTGCACCTACGCGTCAATTTTACAAGAGCCTAACTCTGCCCCCGCAATAGGAAATAAGTTGCAAATCGTAGAATCAGGATTTATTGTGCAATTAAGAGTCCTAGCTTATGGCCTCCTTCGGCGGTTCCTCGTTAGAGATCAAGCCGTGGCGTAGGCTTAAGGATTTTTGGTCCCGTAACAATATCCATCTTACTTCTTTGTCGCGGCAGGCGGCCGCCTCGATTCCTCTATGGAAGTCACGCATGGATCTTAAAGATCTTAAAGTCTGCAGTGGGTCCGATTGGAATGTCAGTTGACATTATCGTCACGTGTAATTCTCTCTGTGTTCTATAACGTTAATTATATCGTAAGTGATGATCGCACATCCGCCAGTGAGGTAATAAAAGTACATTATGCATTCACTAAGCATACTCAAGGCGTTCTGGTAAATGATGTTTATAGGTTAGATTTTTGTGTCTGAATTTAAAGTAAAAGGGTCATGGATATCGAAGTCTGCACGGTGCAACCATATCGGCTATGGAATCAGCAACTTCCGTTCGTGTCCAGCGAGAAAGTGATCTCGAAGTTTATCGCCTCCGTAGGCTCCTATCGGTCCTGTACGTTTCGCCGAGCGCTTACCGGTTTCCCACGTGGGCGCGGGGACCTTTATCGGCTTAGAAAGCGTTCCCCCCATAACTTTATGGGATCGCGCTTAATACGGGAAGCCAGTACATCTCGACGGATTGTTACGCCGTGGGTGTGAGACTTCCCCCTCGTGGTCCATCGCGTCCGATCCCGGAGCGTTCGTAAAGCGATCGAAGCCGCGCCAGATATTTCAGTCTTGGACGTCGAGAGAGTTCCTGCCCTTTTTTACCTACCGGTAAGGACGAAGATTGTTGGTTTTGCAGTGGAGTAGATGCCCGGGGCGGCGCAACTTTCTGGGAAAGAGTCCGTGCTCGGCCACCAGGAGCGGTGATTGCGTGGTGATTAGCGGGCAGCGAGCGCTTTGGGCCAGCCGAGCGAGCGCAAAATCATCAGGGATACGCAGTAGTGTGAGATCAGGGTCTTCCCTGGCCAAGACCCGTTCGGCACGATAAAAGCCCGTAAACGCGGGTAAAAGGTGTATAGATACACTCCTGGTACCTTCTTATGGGCTATCTCTAAACCTGACAGTGGTGTCGTGTTCCTGGGACCCTGTAGGTTCAACGCTTGAGGAGGATTCACGGACGGCGTTAGAGGTCGCACCAAGAGTCGCATCGGCGAACGTCGCGAACCTCATAGGAAGAGAAACGTTATGTGTGGTTTGCCACGTTAATGCCCGCACGGACCCCAGGAACGATGCAGAGGCGTAGAGAGCTTTCTCCTCCGTGAAGAAACGCACCGGGACCCACCAGACAGGATCCGGCGCAATTACCGAATTCTTACTTCTCTGCCATTGGCGGATGACGAGGACTCGTTCCAAAAAGTCATATCCATTAAATCGCGACACTTGTTGATTTTCGAGCGAGTAAACAGCTGCTGCTCCACTGACGCCAAATTCGGGATCTACGGTTCACGAACCCAATCGTCCGGCTCCCCAATGAGGTAACCGAGGTTCGTGAAATTGGCCAAAAAAATCACCGGCTGTCGACGCCAATGGTCTGTGACGTCACGGATGCGCCAGACAGATTAGCGGGCGCAGGAAGATTTGCATTTTGTCTGGCGAGACTAGCGCATCGAATAGTCCCTGAAGGACCCCACCCATAAACTCCCATGGAAGGTCTCAAATCATTCCCCATCATCGTCAGGTTATATCGGTACACGAGGAATCGAGTGCAGAGCACACAAGGGTCGTTATGATCAATCCGACCCCATGGGTTAAAGGAATCGCGTTCGTCGTCCTTATCGCGTACTGGTGCACACACGTACGCGCACACCTAATCGCCTTCTATTACGAAGATATGGATCACTGATGTCATACTGACGTCAACCATGGTTTATATCCAGAGGTGACAGCTTACCGCTGGTATGGGTGCAACCGTGATCGGACTTGACGTCCACCTCTCCACATTGCACCGGCAAGGAATGCACGTTCGATCGGCTACCATACGCTCAATGTCAACGGTTGTTACATTGCGTTATCTATTGCGGTTGAAATGCCGACAGAAGTCAGCGCGCCTGTGCACACGTGTGTAAGGACAAGTATAATTATGGGAAAAGGAAACGGACGTGCGAGCTCGACCGAAAGCCGGTATCACACGAGCGGGCTAATTCATGAGTGATTCCTATATGTGTGAATCAGGATAACGAAAAATGGCAAGGGAAGCTTTGCGGTTAAACTCTTTTTACATAGGACCTACGTGAACCCAGAATTTCGTTAAATTAACCAGAAGAAACGTCACTCTATGATTCACTGACGTTTCCTATTTCCGCGCGACGATTTCTACTATCGCTTGGCTATGAATTTTAAAGAGTTTCCTCTTTGTGAATCAAGAGACACTGGGCGGGCTGACGTAGCGGGACATAACGTAACTCGTGTACTGCGCACAGTCTCTTTACGACATTGTCACTTGAGAGACTCTCGTAAAGAGACGTCAAAGAGTCTTCAGAGACTGTAGTACCACAGGTGGTTCAGTCGGTGACTCGTGGCTTCAAAATTTTTTCATATTGTCCGTAACGTTCCGAGAGTTTGTAATAATGACGCGGAGCAGCGATAAAGATCAGCTGGACCATTTGCAATTACCGATACAGCATCCGTGATTTTTTGATAATTAACTTTCATTGCTCCGTATCATCAATTCGGTAGAGGGACTTGTAAAGGGGTAACGATGGTCGAAAGGAAATACTTTTCGAAATCAAAATCCTATTGTCATTCTCATAGTGATTTGGTACGATATTCATACGCTCTGCATGTAGGTACATATGTTCTATGGGAGTACTTGATATATATTGTAAAAGCTCAAGTGCTTTTCATCGTACTCGATAATGGGAAGCCGATCATTGAACCTGGCGGCGAACAATCGGAGTGAATCAAAGTTGTCCATGGTCAGGCACGATCTCGGTCACTCCACCCACGAACTATATATATATATACACACAGAGTTATCCAGTTCAAACACTCAAGTAATACACGACAGCTGTCTTTGAATAAAATTTTGTATATGCACAGCTTACAAATGATTTTAAAAAATCTGACAATGTATAATAAAAATAAAAAAATTTTCAAAAAAAAAACACATCTTTCCTCACGTTCCTATTACGCGTACGAGCAATTTTCTTGAATTTGTGAGATGAACAAAAAAATTTTCAAGATCATCTATCAAAGATTCTAGTCATCCTCCTGGTCCATAACCCAGTTTCCACGACTGCGACCAATGACTCAGATGCTAGGTTTACCACGAGTCTCGACTAGTGAAAGAGACCAGCGGCACTAGATGATTTTTCAAGCGCCCTTTCTGCCTACCGTCACGGCGTCTAAGAAAGTCTTTTTTCAAAAGCCACGTATTTCTCGAAAGAGAGCGTTGCAACAGCATCCGTACCGCAAGTGGCGGCTAGGAGCATACATCACGATGATATCTAAGAGGAATAATTATATCTGCAATAGCGGAGGAGGATAGACAAATCGATGGGCGTGTCGGCGCACCCATGAGTGGATCTAGACCCTTGAAAGTGTGACGTGGTATACCGTGTGATATTAAAAGAAAAATGTAATCAATTGAAAAAAAAAGGGAATAAGAATAAAAAGAACCAACCGACCCGAGTAAAGATCGATTTGTATCGGGAGTGAAAATGATCGTGACTGAGCTTGCGGGAAACATCTGGGTGGGTTTTCATAGAAAGTAAACAGGTACCCGTTTACTATTGTCAGTATCATTAGTTAGCGTATACCTATGCATCGTTGTATCTTTGACTATGCATCGCTAAAGGTGCTATTGTTGTTTTACATTAGCGTAGGTACACGCGTGGCCCGACCGTATATCGCCATGAATGAACGCATCGCTCATTGTGCACGTGCCCCACGGTAAGAAAGCGGCAATCAACGGCCAGGATGGATGACGTCGTCGGTTCGTGGCGGAAGATCGTGGATAAAATTTGTCTTGGTGAAACCGGTGCGAAATGGTACACGGACGCGTTGCGAATTTTGCAGCTCAATGAGAACGACAAAGGGCTCTACTATCCGTAGTTGCGACGATACGTGGTTCCACAGCCGGAGTATAATCTTTTGGCGACGCGGAATGAATGCACAGTGGATACCGTAATACCTTGGTGGTAGTATGTGGGCAGACGAAAAGTACTACGTGGAAATATGGGTACCTGCCTTTACCTCGGGCGCTATAATTGCACTGGTAGGTGGTGGAACGACGCATGGAGAACTGAGGAACTCGTAAAGCTCAAGTCACTACGGGCCGTGTAATTTAAACATTAACTCACTTTCTACTTGGACTCCTCGCGCGGTGAACCCTCGGAGTCCTCGCGACAAACCCAGACGAGGAAGGGAGGTTGGCACCGTGTGAATTCAGCCTAAGCCAGAGACGGCTGAGGTCCTGATGAAATAAAGCGGGCGAGCGACGGTTGAAAAATAAATAATTTGAAAAATTACTCCGAGACATGTCTCTCTGTGAGAATATAGTCATAAGAAACGAGGAGTTAAGGCGATCCTCAAACTGTCGTATCGCCGAGTAGTTGAGATCGGCAAACAGCCAGCCAGCCGGTAGCCAGTGGAACCCGTCAGAACCAGACAGGAATATATGAAACTGAATTTATCTCAAGCCCGGTTTGCTCGAAGGCCCGAGACTTCGCTCAGGGAGTAAGTAAGTAAGTAAGTAAGCACGATTAACAAATTGGCACAAAAAGTAACCCGCGGCCTCGGCGTTCGCTCGGTTACTATCCTATATATGTGTACTCGCCTTTATACTGTCCCGTGCCTTGTCGACTGTACTTTGTGTACCTTGTGCGAGGGTACAAGCAAACTTTGTCAACGCACGTTCACCTTAGTTTCATCGCCGGGAATAGAAGGCAACGTTATGCTTGATTCACAGTGACGCGATTTTAGTACGAAGTTACCTACTGCTTTGAAAATCAATAAAAGACATTGAAAAGTCGGATCTGTGATAAAAAATAAAAAAATTTACAAATCGTCTGAAATCCGCCCTGGCAGGACGCGTACGAATAAAAATAGAAAAATAAAAAAAAAATAAAAAAGCTACTCGTTCGCGTGTCATCGTCACGATTACGCGTATCAATGAGCGTTACTTTTTGTTTAACGACAGTGAACCGGGCTTAAATTAACGATCTCGTGGGCTTAATCTTTACGATCGTGACGACAACTAGATGCTTATGGGGACCGCAGCTTCGTAGGGCCCCTGGATTACACTGGATGTATTACCTTCTACGTCTTATAGGAGAATGTCGCAATGGACGGTTTGGATGCGTCATCTGTCACTCGTATGCATTTCTGGGCGGTAGGATAATATTTTCGTTTCATGGTACATACGCAGTGATACACGTAGTAAGATCCTATTGACCGAGTGACCTCGGCTGAACCCGAAACCACAGCCCCCGGACCGCGGCATTACGAACATTTCGTTTTTCTTTATTTCTCTCAATTTATTCCACCGTTTTTCATTATCTCCCGTTAATTAGATTTCATCGGCAGACCATTGTCAGCTCATGTGGAAGCAACGAAAAACAATGGTTCAACCAGCCCAGACCTTCCGGTTAGAAGCCTTCCCAGTGAAAATTCAAACTTGGCGTCCAATGTCACCCGTAAGACGATACCTTCGAGACTTCCTCGGGTTCAAGTGATCACGATGCAGTAACCTTTGACACGCTTCAGGGATAAGGCTCATAGCATGTCCACCAATAAATTGCAGTTTACGTAGCACCCGAGGAACTTCTGACAAAGAACTTTCCCATACTTGATTTTCTCGTGAAATTCTTACCACGTCGATCTTCCGGGATTCCAGCGACGCCTAACTCACGTTAGACACGAGTTTATGATTTTTCACGATTTAAAAATATTTCTGCCTTTCCCATCCGAAACTGACAGACCCCCCCGTTATTAAAATCGTGCAAGCACTCTAAATCTCTCTTGGTCCTGCACAAAGTTGTAAAGGCTGGACTTTCGAAGGAGCGCCCGTTCCAGCACAGTGGTTTGCGGCAGCAGCTTCGTTCCGCGAGACTTGTCGGCAAGTCGGACCCACAGCAAAGAGAAGGTTTGCCTTAGCTGTTTGACTCCTCCCTCGCTGGTACCTTTCCGCCATCACCCTTGCGGAGCTCGAGGCAGAATACTTATTTCTCGGAGCTTTTGTCACGGCGCCGAGTGAAAAGGCATACGTGGAAGAGTAAGGGAGAAGGAAGAGAGAAACAAAAAAAGTCAAGGTAAGAAATATAAGGTAGTACCAAGTGTATTGGCTAAAGGATCATTCTCAGAGAACGTCGAACGAATCCCTCTATGAGAATTACGGAGGTGGGACCTTAAGGTAGTACACCTTTCCTGACAGGCCTGTCCACCTTCCTGGAGTCATCGTGCGGCACCTCCAGCTCGCACGGTTGTTTGATAAACTGGTTAAAGCCCGTCTCCGGATCTGTTTGCCTTCGCTTTGTAACTTTACTAGTGTTGTGACTCGCCAAGAAGAGAAAAAAAAAAGGGTCCCCGATGGTCCCCAAGCAAACAGACCTTGTGTACCTGGGACCAACAACTCGGAGTCAACTATACCTACGAGAGTATCCCGTGCCTACGGGCCCTTCAGGCTCTCCAGTTGTTTTAGGTAATTATTCGATTCTAAATTTTGCCTCGTGAGTTCCTCGCGTCATCGCAGAGTCTGAGTCGGATGACTCGCGAGTCCGTGACTCGATTACCGTCCGTAGTCAATTTTCTTTTTCTCACTTACGGACACCCGTGCAACTTTCCCTAGTGGTTTTCGAAGGACCCGCTATCCGATACGATGCCTCATGAAAAATATCCTAAATTTATAATAAAAATGATATATCAGGATCTCGCGGTATCTGACGATGTAAGCAAAGCGCTGTCTACTTAGCAGCCAGTTCCGAGACTGAAGCCAAATAAACACACAGGGCACCTAGAGGCCCCGCGCACTGACTCAGTTATCGCTTAGTCACTCGTTTACCGATTTCTATATAAAAAAAAAAAGGGATTGCTGATTGACGGGACCTGGGATATTACCGAACACTAACAATTTCCCAGTCATTAAGACTTTTGTGAATGACTGTCATTGTTCGTCATTGTAATTGTAAATACCGATCGTGGTATAAACACGAGAACGGTACTGATAAGAGATATCGAATTTTGAAAGTAATCTATACAATATTTATACGTCAAATTACCTCGTGCTATAGTCCACGTGATATGCTTTACTACGTTTTATTTGTTTACTTTGTTTTACCTCGTTGGAAAACAACTTTACGACTGTCTATTTATTTGTTGATTCTCTTCGTATATTAATTCGCACTTCCGATTGGTCACTGATAAGAAAGACAAGCCTCGCTCGAGTCGTATATTTTTAGAGTATGATGACTTTATCGCGATTCCAAACCGCTTGATAAGAGTTTTGCATTGTTCCGCAGCGATTCCCGGCAAGGTGCTCCTCCCTTATCAAACGATAAGAAACTCATCCACGCGTGCCCTTCGAGAATCTTATTGCGAAGACGCTCAACTGTCATCCGGTTCGTCGCGATTCGTCATACAGCCGAATTGGCTGCGTACTAAATTCGGATAAGCCGACAAATCGTTTTCCCTAATAAACGTAGAGTCCCAGTGATTTAATTACACGGCAATAACAACTTTTCTAAATTAGATAAAACCAGAGACCGAGCCGATAAAGAAACTGTCACACGTACGTCTTCCTATCGGTACAACAGTGTCGAGTCTAAAACCAGTCCGATATATCCCACCATTAATATAATTGACTTATCCTCCATTAAATCTCTGTCATTAGTAGAACAAATAAGGCTGTGAAAAATCCCTCGAATTTCCTCAATAAAACAAAGCAATAGAAAAATCGTCGTAGAATCGCGATACAAATGATCCGCTGTTAGTTAAGTCATTAAATAAGTAAATAATATGATATTATAATATGAAATAGAATTCAGCAATGTACACACACCGCCTTAGTGTGGCGAGGGCGAACGCTCCAGCCACCAGCAGCTCGAAGATCATCTCTTCCTCTTCCTCCTGTAGGAGAGTCTTCGGCTTCTCCCAGCGACGACAATGCCTCACGGAATCGCATCCACTCTCGCACAATGCCTTCAAACTCACAGTATACTTTTGGATTTATTGCCAAAAAAGAAAAAAAGAAAATGTCTTGGTCGACTGGTATTAAAATTAATAAGAAAACGGAAAAAAATAATAATAATACGGAGCTTCGAAAAACGTCACTCCGTTATATCGTAATCACGTGTAGGTGCTCCGAATAAAGACACCACGCAACAGTCACGTTTCGAACATTTTCCGCGTCTTCTAAAAGTTTCCGCACAACGGAATCGTATCCGGTATCGAATCCATACCGCGAACAATACTGTGTTATTCCGCGTCTCGTAAGGGCATCTACCGACTTTGTACCTGCTACCGGTACTGTTGAACTTCCCACTGTCAGTCTTCCCGACGACCAAACGACAAGGCGTATTTTCAATCGAAAATATGTCGTCGTGTCCCCGTTTACCCAGTGACATTCGAAACGCCACGTACGTACGAGTGCGGAAGAGTTCTTTTGAGCGCGACCAAACGCGGTTGACCATTCGGCTTGCCGATCTCGTGGTGACTGAGAGGGTCTCGCACGACTCCCAGTTACTCACTTGGTAGACTCACTACTCACTCGCTGGTTCGCTCGACTAGCTCGGTCGCTCTGTCGCTCACTCGACGCTTCGAATACCACCTCTTTCTCTCGGGAATCACTGCCCCTCCCCCCACTCGGCGTACACCCCCCTATCTTAGGTAGGGGGGCGGGTGGGGGTACATACACACACTGGGGACCCTCCGGGCCACGCGATTTCATTACACCTATCATTAACTGACGCGTCTGTTGTGTTGCATGACTATGCCTAGGTACTTATTTACCTCTGCCTTGTGGATTCGATGATTCGAAGGATACGCGACGCTCGGATGCCTGACGGCGGCGCTGCCATTTGACGCACTTTGCACGGAAAATCGAAGAAAATTGCCCGACGATTAAAGAGTGGAACTTTATTTATTTTCACGGATATGGAGCCGCTAGGGATAAATAAACATTGTTCGGATAGTGTAAATATGCTGGGTTATTAATTGCGACTGATCCTTGAGTATCGTTATTACTTTTTTTTTTTCATTTGCTTCTTACTCCTGTAGTTTTTTTTGTTTTTTTTTTAAACAGATTGTGCTAGTGTCATGGACGGGAAAACATTTTTTTTTTTTCGATTCTAGGCGAGATTAGGGCTATCGTGAAAAATACGGTGAGAGTTGATATTGACGTAGAAAGGAGATTGTGACGTCAGAATAGAATTTTCATCGTGACACTAAACTCGAATTTTCGTCATTGTTACGCGGTAGAGTCACGGTATGAATAATCGACTGTAGATCTAATTAGGATTATTTGGAACTAATTAACACCGAACGTCAATCTCAAATTTAATTAAATATCCAGAGTGCATTAGCTTTTTTATCTTTCGACATAGTCATTCGGTATCTTAACCTTCAAACTAAGAAAATCCATCCTAGATCAGTAACCGAAATAAAGAATCTTCTTATCGCGAGATAAGAGTACCCGTTGTTAGGTCGAGCTGCGTTACGCGAAATTACGCAATCTGAGTAAACGAGGACGGTTTATAGATGACTAGAGAGAATATGGCGTGGGTAGGAGTGAGAGAAATTTTTTTTTTAATATCGTCGACGTCACTGATAACAGCCTCTGATAAAACGTCTGATAGGAGGCCAATAATCTGTCGGCAATGTTGATGTCACAAGAA
>JARQSV010000750.1:223569-235930 GCA_030142285.1 Calameuta idolon | reverse complement strand
AAAAATCGTCACAGAATCTTGAGCGAACAACCATCACGAGTTCTGTACCCATATAGTGATATGCATTGTCGATAAAATTTAATGGGATTTAAAGATACACTCGGGGGATTCCCCTTTCTCGGTGACCTTGTTACGCAACGTTAATTCATTCCGTCAGTCAGGTATGCACCAATAGAATAACTTTATACAGGACAATTACGAAGTTTTCCCAACGACTCATCTCCTTCGGGAAACTGAATAATTTTTTACGTCACGCTCGGCTAAACTTACGTTCAAAAAAATTCAATCTGGTCGATATACGTACTTGTACATGAGATTTAACGTACGGAGTCGATTCACTTTTGCTTGTTGATTATCGACACGGAGTAGATGCAGATGACGTAAGAATAATTCTCACGATATATCTCAATCTTATCGGGTAGCAAAGTTATTCTCCGCCAGGACCCTCTATAACCGATCTTTGTTTAATGATGACGAACAACATTAGGTATTGTATCACTTTCAGTTATAATCAATATCGCGATAATATTGATACCGGTAGTCTGATATGTATGTATTGGCACCCTATAGGCGCCGTCATAATGATTCATGCCTGATAGCCAAGTACCGTCCAATGAGTGACGATGAATTTTGTTTAATCGCATTTCCGTCTGGGCACGTACCTACATGCGTGTTGAGATTGCGTATCGATTGATCGGGAATCGTGAGCCGTTGCGCGTGTAATCCGATCTCGATCGGCAGAGATGAAAGGGTTGCGAGGATGAGAAAAAAAAAATTTTTTCTGCATTAATATTTTTGACTTGATGCATATAGAGTGGAGAAAAATCCAATGGAATAATGATTGAGATTAATTCGAATAAATTGATTGATTATTGGTAATGATCGATAGAGACGGGATAAAGTCAGGACCGGCGAGCGTTGAACGATAACGATTCTTTGTTAGGACGAGAAAATTGGAAAAAGTAGATAAACATTTTATTTATCTGTACACGAGCTTATACGATTCTGCAATCGAGTCTAAGTGCAGCTATTTATCTGGCACGTTGGGAGATAAGAGTGCAATGGCTGCAGAGGAAATGATATTGTGTCAGTATATCCATTACGAGAAAAAAAAGAAAAAAAAACATATAGTCAGACTCATCAAGATTCTTTACTTTCGTGACAGATCAAAAAAATTTCTGCTGTCACTTTCAAAATAGATCAACTTGTGAGGGGTTTGAAAACGATCGAGGTTCGATGATCGAGATTGACCTTTGACCTGCGTTACCCCTGGCTAAATTAAAGATAAGAAAATTCTGTGGAAAGCTAATTTTTGGATTCGTTGAAAATTTGTCCAAAAAAAAAAGTATTGCTCAATTTTTTTTAAGGTCTTACAAATTTTTTTCGAATTTAACATTTTTCTTACCTATTCGCATTCTCCGTTGATTATAATCCAATTTGGATACCGTAAGATGTTTCTTGATGAACTTGCAATATACAAATGACACTTCACACGAATCAGGTCAGTCGAACGTTATTGGGTCTCCCGTCAGACACTCCACTCCGACTAGCATAAGGACACTCTCACCGTATCGGATTAATGAATGACTAGACTAGAGTGGAACTATGAATGAACCCCGCATGGCACAAGAGTACTATATAACCGTGCACGTTGTGGGCGTCCTGCGGCTTCTCAGCCAATCATATGATGTCTTTGCCATGACTTATACACTGTGAAGTTGCGGCGCTTACCGATGATGCGTGCAGACAATTTTTCTCAGAACTTCATTTACGCTGAGACTGAAAGAGGAACGCCCGGAAAGACGCCACGCGTTGCGTTTCTGATATCGCGTACGTAACCGCATGTTATACGGACGCTTGTCCATGTAAACACAACATTAGTTTCCTTACGTGAAAAGTGAGACGAAAAAAATTTTTTTTTTTAAATCAAATTCCTACACGAATCTAGCGTGAATAACCAAAAATGAATTTTCATTAATTTTTCGAAATTTTATTTATAAATTTTTTTTCCGAAAATTTTATAAAGGTAAAATACAGATTTTAAGGTTTTTTTTTATATATGTATATTTTTTTAATAAAATGTATCTGCATCGTCCATTACTGATTTTATAACGATCGATGCTTAATCTTGGATGAATCACAGCATCGACATTGCTCTCCTGCCTTTCTGATATCACCTTATCAATTACATCATTACATACACATTGTTCAGTTTTACATAGCGCATGCGCTTTCTATGATAAACATTGAAATTACTTTGCACCAATGTAGACTGGAGTATCGCGTTCTTTTTAGACAGACAGACATCCCCCCCCCCCCCGCCCCCCCAATCCTTAGATAAACAAATCTGATCCACAACGGGACTGTCGTTTTAAATCTGGCGCCACTGTAAAAAAAATGACGCTTCCTTAGAATTTGGGAAAATCCACGAGACGATCTCGTTGAGATACGTAGGACGGATGTTTGCTACGTCACAGGATTCGCTAGGGATAGTTGAAAAAAAAGTGCATAGCTGATTCATCGCCTGGTTAGCTGACGACGAATCACGTAGACAATCGTACGTGTAATTTTGTTCGTGTATCCTGTTTCTGAAAAAAAAAAAAAATTTTGTTAAAAATTATAACCACACAGATTGATCGGAATCATGCGTTATACAGTAACGGAACGAAAGCTGCTTAAATTGTCAGGTGGACAGATCCGTATCTGAATGAAGGAAAAGGTCGTGTACGCACAAAGCTGACGTAATAAAAAGCGGATTTCACGAAGGTCCTATATTCAATATTTTCACTTCGAAATCGCAAACTACAAGATTTCATGCAGATCAGGCACATTAAGGAAACGAGGAAATTCGTTGTTAGAAAATAACAATGGATTATATAAATAAATAATAAATTAGGAATTTGCCCTAATCAGCAGATTTATTTTACACATTAATTCGCCATGTGCTGCTGCGTAATTGGACGGTCAAGAAAAAATAAAATCCGAACCGATCGTTCGTCACGGAACTGGTTCTGGTAACACGCGCCAAGGACCCGCGAATCGAAGGCGTGCGTAAATTGATCTCGAGGTGTTAATCTGGTCTGTGTCCATTTGGAAAGTTAATTAATTAATTCACTGCACGAACACATGGCTAAGAGTACAGTCGGAATACAGATTAATAATGTCAAGTCGATTTCATGAATTTTTTTTTAGCAAACCACCACCGTACGATTATATGGAGAGAGAAAAAATGTGGCTTTAGGAACATCTTTTTGATGTACAACGAGGAACAGGCAAACTCCGTTATTTCTTGAAAAGGACCACCGAAGACCTATAGGTATTTTTTGCATTTTCTCTTTCTCTCCTCATCTCTCTTTCCATGCTCAAGCCAAGAGCATCGCAATCATCCGCCGACACTCGAAAGAAAAGCGTGCGAACCCAACGAGTGGAATCCGTCGGTTTTCACAGACGCATCTTCTTATCTGATGGTGCACGAATTCGGGATGCTGCCTTCGTCTTGTTAAACTCCTGTCCCAGAAAATCTACGTCTGGATATCCCGCAGCGTGGACCATTGTATACGAGTGACTTTCTTCTCAGAAAACTATCGGCCACCATACCAGTCTATTAGTATTTCAATGAAAGTCAGAGCGAATCTTCGCGCTGACTTCATTTTCGCACTGCCCGTGGGAATTCGTGCGACCGAGTACCTAAAGCAGAAAAAAATGCAAAGTATTTCCAAAAAACGTTAAATTAATATCAAAATCAACTATCCTCCATGCAAATGGCACATGGCTATACTGTATGCATACGGTATACGTATTTCCAAAAATATTTCATCGTCCAGTCGGATTAATAAAAAAAAATGGCATATTCCTAAAAAATAAAAATTTTCTAAATTTCAACAATGCCCTGTCTTTCGCACCAGTCAACTTACGTACACGCTAATATACTACGCCATAGCAATCGCGAGAACTCTAAATGGGTTAAGATGTTGTGAACGTGCCGGACAGGTTGACAGGAGCTGAACCATGACGAAGATACTATCCGAGTATATCCGTGCGACAGTTGCTCTCCGCAATTACCATGATTAGTCCAGTGTGGCACACGATACACGCACCTCCGCTAATTTGTAAACGCTTACGCGTATCCGTGACTTACATAACCCAAGACCGTTTGGATGCCTAAGGAGTATTTCTCAATCCTTAAGGAAGTATAGAATACGAGTTACAGAAAAAAATACGAAATTATAGCAAGTGACATTAATAAAGTAAGGAACGAGTCGCTTCGGATTACGAAAAAAAATATCGATTACAGATCAACATAGGAATATTGAAAATTGGCAAAAATCGAATACATTGAAGAAAAAAAAAAAGAAAAAATGTTTTATCAGCAGATAATAACGTAAGGAATTTTATAATCATTCCTTTCCCGGAACACGTTGCGTCATCTTACAGTCGAATGTATGACAAAATCTCAAGAGCCACTAGAAAGATCAAACCGCAAGAAACAATACTCATCTGACACGGCCGCATGGTAATTTAACGTTACGTCACTCGATCGAAATTCGTATGGCATTTCCGTTGAGCATTATCAAAATCGATGGATCGATAATAAAGAACTCGATATAGTGTAACGGCACGATAGAATGTCTTCCAGAGAAATTCAAACTAGGATACACCCTATAGATCCTGACAGATCCTGAGACACAATGGAAAACCGCAACAGGATCCCACCGAATAGATTCGATCTCCTGGGAATACTTTGCAGGAATATTTCGAATCGACATTCAGGAATCCCAGTTCAGAATTCCCCAATGGACGTTTTGCGATCGGGTAAAACAAGTCAGTCGTAGGATACGTCAAGTTTTCATTACTGATTTATGAACCGATTCTTGGCTATTTATTCAGTATATAAGATACAGGGGTTGGTAAGACTGCGAACTGATCAGGTATATATGCACTGTCTCTGTCTGTTTGTCCAATCGTTTATTCTCTCTCTCACTCTCCCTTATCGAGTATGTATATATACATATATACGTATACATACATATATATATATATATATATAGCTGGAGATCGGAAGAATCGGGATCGTTTGCAATTCCAGTACAAAGTTCTTCAGCGCCGACGTTCCACGGCAGCTACCTGGAAACGGCTAACTACTTATTGTCACCTCTAATGAGGCTGTGGCAAAAAGAACTCAACTATTTGCAGGTGGGAATGCTGCCAGGTTATGAAAGTATCAATTACCTTTCCACGTCGAGTTCCCTAACGAGGGTAACAGAGTCTCTTACGAGACTCCTGTGGCCTCCGAGCGAGATCCGTTCGGTTTTTAAGGTACGCAAGTTCAGTCGGCTCTCGTGGAATTGTCGAGCAAGAATTGAATATACAGCGTACATATGGGTACCAATGGAATAGCAATCTCCACCTTTGGATAAATCAAGAAGAGAGACCTTCGGGATTTATTGACATTAATCTCATCAGGACGGCACACTCGATCGAAAATGCATTTTAACTGATACGTGTCACGAATACAGATGTTTGCGCAATTACTGGTTTACAGATAAATACAGTGTCGTACGTGTAGCACGACTCGTAGACCAGTCTTGGGATTTGTCCAGGAGGAGAATAATATGAACGAGGTATATATACGTATACATGTGTAATATGATAATTAGCATTAAGTTGGTACCAATGATAATGATTCGTGACTTTTTTCATGTAACCCATTGCGTTATTATAGGTTAGGTCTGTATACTGTGAACTCCCAACCTCAGACCCATAGAAGGTACGCTTCGACGTATCTAGTGACGTCACTGACAGTGTGTCCCATTGTTCGATGCCAGATGGGAGGTGAGCGAGAGTCATTGAAGTTCGAATGACTGGTTGCTCTTGCGGAGGAGTAGGGTAGGTTGGGATTGGGTTGCGTTGGATAGAAGGTAACTGGGTAACCAGAGGTATGTACCGGTACCTGGACCAGGATCTTTCTTTGATGATCCGGTCAAGATTAATAATTTTCTTCAAATCCGTACCTGTACAACTGTGATAACGTTACAAGGTCCAGGTACACAAAAATTGAGACCTTTCACATGGGTCCATCCATTAGCACTCGGAGTTGCGATCGGTTAAGAAATGATTTCCTTAGGTTAGAATAGGTTGGAACTGCAAGCTTGGAGTTGTGGCCTAGGCCACATGTCTCAAGGTTTTTTTTTTTAACACATCGGCTTGCCGTTGTGAGTACTACGCGTCCTCGTAACTACCCTTTGTCAAGTTTATATATATATATATATCTGTCCGTATATACCAACGTCAAGGTAATCGAAAGACGTGCTCCCTAGTTTTCTACCAGGCTCCAATCTCGTTATCTCTCTGGTATCTATCGATCAAAGCACGAGGGGCCCCTCGGGGCCCGTTTGGCACGAGTTAGTCGAGCCTCCCAAGCATGTGACGTCATTGACGTGCTCCGAGCACGTGGAGAATCGGGTGAGTTCGTGCTCGACTCGTGTCCCGAGTCTCTACTGACCAGAACCACTACACTATACTTATATATACTGTAGGCCTACGTGCTCTACGTGATGGCGGCAGGCCGTTCGCCTGTCCCATTTGTATGCACCAAAATGCCCCTTAATTTCAGCAACGATCGTCCGTCTTCTCAACTGGTTGATACTCTGCGTTATGCTTCCTCAAATCGTAATCTAAGCAGCCGGTATACCGTACACAAAGTATACAGTATTATATATAACTACAGTACGGTCATTCGACAGCGTTCACGCACGCGATCCTTCTAGGCGTAACTTCAGTATTTCAAATATTCATGGATTAAGGTATGACGGTAATTTTTATATTTTGTACCTGCCTTATTACACGGGCTTGGATTAAAAATTTTCAAATTACCATGATTTTGGGATATATCGGTAAAAAAAAAAAGTGCCGGCTTTTACCAGTATCAGAGGATTAGAAAGGACTTGGAATATAATTGACGATGATGATACCGGGTCTATGTTGCAATGGACGATATGAAAATTTTTTTTCGGAAGAATTATTTTTTTTTTTTTCACTATTCCCAAAGTGACAATATTGATCCGCAGAGATCGATAGAGTCAGATCGTAATTTTAGACCCATGTATCATTGATCTTTTAATAGTCATCGGGTAAGTGCCAGTACCGGGTCATTGGATGTAAGCTTACCGACCATGCCGTGACAATATTTGCTGATGAATAAATTAACGAAATTTTTCATTATACCTCATTTACCTAAATTTCATTTCAATCACGACCCACTTTTAATGTCGATGGCTGATCTAGTTACTTCCCATAGGGACCATGACCATGATATCGATGATATCATGGCGATTGCGCACTTTCTCTTCCGCGTACGTTTCAGTCTCCACTTACGTACAGCTACGTACACGCGTCAGCTCAAGCCTTGTGGATGCAGCTTGATGCTTAACTAGCGTCCAATATTGATAAAGACGACTATGATATCACCAAGCGTCATCGATATTTAGAAATATTAATTCGTACTGCCGTATTGACATGCTGTGTGATCCCATTGCGTAACCCAGAGCTAATCAATCAATCATCGACTTTCAGCTCCATTCAGTCACACAGTGTGTCGTTAGATTCATTGTAGTCGATGAATGACGTGGTATTATCAATTTCTCGTGTGACACCCTGTATATGAAATAACAGAGAAAGGAGTTTTCTCTTACGGTAAAAACTATCATACGTATCTCCTTCGACCTCGACCCTGACGATCACGTTCAGTTAATACGTTTAGTTCTCACTTACAAGCACATGGTCATTGACAGGCAGATCGGTTATATAAATCATGCTTAATATTCCATCTATTGACATATTGGTCATCGCATTGTCAATCGGAACGCGAGTTACACCTGTCCCATGAAATAGTACGAGCACAAAATGCTAACTAGTACGCATAGCTGTCTTTTGATGAGTCAGCTCGATTTAAATGCGTTACTATATAGCGTAACCAGTGGGCCCATGTTTTAAACGGTCCCATCCATCTCCTCCTTAGAATATTGCTCATCAAAAACTAAGCAAAATCAGAAACACGTGGTACTGACCGGTTTGACAATTTTCTTTTGACACCATAAAAATGATATTTTAATTATGCCAAACTGCAGTCCCAACACCCTGAACGAAACTCGTAAAATATAGGCCAGGTGTGAACAATCAAGTCCCAGCCGTGAAAACGTTCGCTGACGTACGTACCTTCTCTGTTACGTATAAACTCTGAATCCTGACTGCTTTGAGGTTGCTGGTCTAGATTAGTTGCTCCGTGATTGGCAGCCAGTAGATCAACGATTGAGCACGACTGGTTACATCAGCAACAGGATTTTGGAATTCCCCAGGTCATTATGAACAGGTGAATTAGCGATTAGACACGATGGCGGGTATAGTGGACTATGTTTTTGACACAAGAACAATATCAGTTGGTCGAGGTCGGTTGAGTAACAAATGTACTTGGATGATGAACTCGAAGCGATCATGTCCACAGTGAACTACATCGTGGACCAAGCAGGGGACCAGGTGACTATCGTGTCTATTTATACTTACGTTCCAGGTTTATGATGAATGCGAACGAAAAGCTTGAACTATCTAATCTCGCTCCATGAAACCGGTCTCCGTACTTTATCTTGCAACTATGAAAAGTATGACGACTACCGGTGGATGCCATCGGTATCAGCTGTCATTCGGACGTGGCCATAGTTGATGTTTAATGGCTCGTATTAATCGGTAGGCACAACAATTAGGTCCAATACCGATGGACCAATTACATGACTAAACTGGGTCACTCACGGCAATTAATAATGAGACAGCGGAGCCATTAACCTGGGGTTAAACATTTCATCTCTCAGGAGTCTCTCACGAGCCTTGACTCATCTTACCGATTGACATTGTCCGTGGCGCTGATCTTCTGCTTCTATAAGTACCAATCATTTTTCTGTATGCGTTACCAACGTTACTTACAGTGGCTTTGGCCAGTGATACCAACCGAGTCCAATGTGACGTCTACTGGGTCTAGGAGTAGCGAGGAAACATCTGTTGGTAATTTTCATTCTTTTTTTTTTGCAAATCGTTCACGACGGATGCCTCGTTGCGTCACCGAGTCGACAACGTATTCGATGACGTAGGGAGACACGTTCGCCAACAGTCTAAATATTTGTTTTAAATAAAACGAACCTTCCGAGAATATGCTTCGTTGGATCGGTTGTAATACCGTAAAAGGAAAAAGCACAACCGCTGCTGACATTATCTACGCGATCCGTTAAGCACTTGTGATCTTGCTAACAGGATGAACCATTGGCTAACAATGTCGTAAGTCAAAAAAAAAATTTTTTTTTTTTTTCATGGGAATGTAACATCAAATTCTTTGAATCGTGGAGAAATTCATGAGGATTTTCTTTTTTTTTTAATTTTTATTATTTTAATTTTCGTATGCGAAATCGATACCGTCGCGACAACGTTGCGATGTATGCTGAAATAATTGTTTTCTGTTTATATATTCCAGAGTGCACACGTGCATATAGAAGCGCATAATGGTGTTTATGAATGCATGCAAATTTGTCTATGGCACAAAACCGATAGACGCTGCATATAAATTTATGGAACTATTAAAGAATTGAAAGGAATTTAATTACAATGTTGTACCGTTAGAAAAAACGTAGGGAGCGTCAATGAACTTGGAACAGGGAGACTGGACCTATTCCGTGGTGAAAAACTTGTGTTTTACTCGGAAAAAGATCTCTTTGTGGTTTCCAATCGAAATTTTAACGGTCGTTTAGTTCTCGCGACCGACTCGTAAAACCTGGTTGGCATATACTGTAAGTTCCGTTCTACCTATGTAACGTTACATGTATAGCGTATATCCCATCTCAATCTCTATAAAACGCACGTTAAAGCTTTACGAGTCTAATAAACCAATAGGCTGCGCGGCGCGCGGAACAAATTAATTCCCATTTGGCAACGTGAACGCAGAACCCGAGGAAACGTATCCGTGAGACTGTAAAACCTGAAGGACTTCGATCGGACAAAACGGAAGATCGTTTGGTCGCTGATGCAGAAATCGTGAAATACAGTCGTAGCTGATCATATGGGGAAACCCATGAGACCGAGCGAGGCATTCGCGAATATAAAAGCAGACGACTATAGGAATATTCTGAATGGCGGCAACGAATTGAAAGGTAGCAGTTCGTAATGGGATTGGGATTTTTGCAAATGTATTATGATAATTTTTAAATAATGAATTTATAATTTCTGTAAATGATACATGATCGCTCGAGAAGCCTCACAAATTATACGGCTATGCCGATCTTTCCTGTATCTTCCCTTAAGGCTCCTTTCGTCCGGTCGCGAAATTCCACGTATGCTCTTTTTTTCCCTAATTTTCGAAATAATGATTACTCGTGAGAAATTCGCCAATCTTGCTACCGAGTACCATATCCGTATATTTGCACGATACACGTTCGTTTCAGCACATTCAAATATCAGAATTTAATACGCCAATTCGTATGGGGGGATTTCCTATATTCGCACAGTGAGTCATCCTGCATTATAGTGCAAACGTTAAAGAAACTCTTGATAAACAAAAAGTCAATTTATAATAAGCAATGAATCTTACGATAACTTCACTAATCTGGATTACGCCTTTCCCCGAATCCTCGAAAGGTGTGCCAATCGTAAAGAATCCAAATACTTTTTCTCGTAAACGCGAAAGAGACTGTATACACTGTGACGATTTATGACGTACCTTGCTTTGTCATACAGCAATAGAGTCACCTCAATTCCACGTGACATTTTACTTATATATAGATATACATATATATATATATAGACTTCTCTTACTAATTCTCACTATGACTTCCACAACCGAACAAACAATGGACACCTCTCCCTTCACTCATTACAATTATCCTCGCTTTCCACCCTTCACCATCGCCATTTTTAAAGCATCCTGGTACCTCGGTCCTGTTCCGCGTTCCAGGCTCTCTGAAATCGCTGACAATTTACTCGGCTCATTAACGCGGTAGTAATTAACGAAACTGTCATGCTTCGAGGATTCGTTTAATGCAATGACAACGTGACTTCCCAATGAGGAATATCATACGAACGTGTTTCACGTAATAGTAAGAAAGAAAGAAAAAAAAAAAACGACAAAGATATCCTTGAAAAAAAAAAAATTTATATATCTATTTATAGAAAGTCTAATATTTTAACAGCATAAAATGACATATCTGTATTCGTCTCTTGTCCATAATATTTCCTCTATCCTTTGCTACATCTTATTATTGGATACTCATATGGCCTTCTTACTTTTAGGGCATTGCGATTTCGTGCCAAGCTTCGTTGGGCCTTTTGGCGAGTGTGGGCTGCCAGTATAATTACATAGGGCTCACGGGTTGGCGAGCAACTCCCACTTAAACACTCTTCGAGTATTAAATATTAATGCGTATTTAAATAAACCGGCAACAGAACAAAGACGCTCGATCCCTTCGTGAACGAGAAGCCGCTAACGAGGGTTCGCAACTTTTCTCCCTGTATTTGCACGTGAAATTCGGGCTTGTAATATTTTTTTTTTTCCAGTTCTTATATACTCGGCTCTTTTAAGCACACCGATTGGCTCACGGTAAGAGAATCTTTATCGAGTTGAGAACTCTCGTATCGGTAAGTGTATTACGTCGTGCATGATATATATATATATTTTTTCTTTAAATCACAAATTACGTGAATCTGCAGGATCGAGCGTAGAAGTGTTACGAATGATCTTGATCGACTTCAACGCCTACGGTGTTGAGCACGTGCGAGATCCTGAGTTTTTCATCGATCCAGGCTGCTGCTCGATCATGTCGGGATAAATGATCTTAACGAGGCAGAATGTCAGGATGGGAAATTACGCGGGGATTTGCGAAAGGGATGGGGTGAATGTCGGCATGTAATCATTTATTAATAGGATGTTATACAGTGTGATCAAAAAAGTATAGCGAATAATTTTTAAGTCATTCACGTGGTAAAGTATATATATATATATTGGTACATGTTATACTGCGAGAGTGATTGACGCTCCTGATAACAGACATGCGAATCATTGACCAATGACGTCTTAGGGAAGCCCAGGACTTCACTTAGAGACTAATAATAGCAGCATCGAACAACAGGAATTACACGAGAGTCATTCATTTTTTGAATGATTTGAAAGTTCGTGAATTCCCTCTTACCTTGCTATCGTAAATTCGAATTGATCGTTATCTATCGTCTTGTGAAATTCCTTATCTCGTTCCTGCAGGAGCTGCGCACGGTGTGCGTGACATACTGAAATTTCATTTATGAGATCATCCTGCGGTGTCATCAGTTTTTGCCA
>JARQSV010000750.1:190436-218847 GCA_030142285.1 Calameuta idolon | reverse complement strand
TTTTTTTATCATATCGGTAGGTCCTACTTCTTAGGTGTAAGAGTAAACTTGCCTCTGGTTACTGTCCGACCTTATCACTTTTTTCACCTGTTTTGGCGAAGCGGAAGTCGATCAGACTACAACGAGAGGATTCAGACTTTTTGGCCCGATTAGAGGCAAATGATAATATGGATGTTTATCATGGGGAATGTAAAGGAACGATTTCGAAACTGCATGACGATTTTCAAGTATGGCTATGCAAGACCTTGTACAAAATTCATGACCTATGGAGTGTATGGAATTACTAATTGTGTTTTTTTTTTTCTTAATTATCCTAAAGACACTCTTACCCAAGGCACCTTCTTATTAAACACTTAATAATATCTTAGTGAATCCTTTCACCATTTCTCATCGTATTAGCATATTTCTCGAAAAAATAAACAAAACGCTGTAATTTCCCAACGACTAATGATTCTCAGTATAAATTGAAAAAAAAAAAAAGTGCCCGGAATACTTTATGTCCCCACCGAACCTCAATTTTACCCAAGACTTAAATCATTTCTCAAAAGACAATTATCATGGCACAGAAGTGGAGCTTGCGCATCGGAGCTTGCAGTGTCCTGAGGCGGCGTCGAGCTAACAGCTAAAAGGGTCGATGACGAGAGAGTTCGGAAATGCGCTTCCCACGTGGGTGAGTTAGTGCAAAGCCATCCTTCCTCGGAGCCATGTAAGAAGGGAGCAAAGGAAGAGGAGAGTCCATAGAAGACGCAGAAGGGTCCAGGAGGTGGAAGGAAGGCTCAGGTGTTCTGTTTCTTGGTCCTGGACTCATCCGCGACGTTTGGCGAACCCGTTGTCGGTGAACCGGCGGCTCGAGCCATCCTCGTATTCGCCCCTCTGGTGCATCTCCGTCTGCACGCCTACGCCAGGAAGAAGCTTAAGCCGCTGTGACACGGCACCAGGTGCAAGCCAGAACGAATTAGATAAAGAGATTGAAATACGTAATAAACATTTATTTGACATCATTAAGAACTACAGAATTGTCAACGAATTCCAATCAAGATCACATCGATTATCGTGATCTTTATTGAAATCGATATGGAATTCCTTATGCTAAATCGATTATTGATTTTTCATCGATTTCCCTATAGAGTACTGTATATACTTATCCCAGAGACTGTAGCATGCTGGATTCTCGATCTTGACTCAAAACGAAATTACCCGTGCAATTAGTACGTACCTTGGCGTGTGCAGCTTGTTCCGTATCATACGGACTTTAGTTTCTTCCGAAGCCGACGCACGCCTACACGCACGCACGGGACGCAAGTGCGTGTGCGGATTCCGTGTACGCCTCTCGCAATTCAAACTACGCCTCGATGGAAGGAGATCTCTTCGAGGACTCAAGGATTACGAGGTCTACGAGGAGCAATCATTACCAGGACTCTCGTTTACGTAGTAGGTACACCGGACTCGAGTGGTTATGACCCTTTAGCGTCTGTTTCCTACTGGAACGAGGATGGGTCCCATGTACCAATGGATGCTGTTGAAGATTGACCAAGTGGCCAAGTGGCAACCTTGTTTACTCAGCACCGAGAGGCGTTACTTGAGGTTCATTACGAACGGACCAAAGGTAATTCGATAGACAGTAGCAGAACTTGGGTACAAGGGACATCCTTTACACCCGGGAGTACGTGAGTAGCAAGTAAGGCTCTAATTTTACGATCATCCCGTGTGTTTATATCCCCACATATGCATGCATCCGAATGCACTCTCGCCCGGTGAATCACATGGCCTATTAGCCCACGTGCTCCCTGCCGGAAAAAGTCTTGTCGCACCGTACCGTCTTATTAGTTATATCGGTGAGTCCGCTTGAGCCAATTGGACTACATCTGGACTATCATGAAGATGTCAATCGTTGATGCGTCTACACCCACGGAGCTGCGGTCGTTACGTCGGGGTTTAAATCAATGTCAACCGGCCGGCGGGCCGCTGTCAACTGACAGAAGTAACACCGTCTCTCCACTGTACTGAGGGCGGACGTAGATCTATTGTCGCTCCTCGGGAATCGCGTGTTGTGCTCCGACTAAAGTCTCCTCGTCTCCTTCTGTCCTCTTCGTGTCTTCGGGAGAAGAAAGTAAGAGTGAAAGAGGCATAATGGACCATTGCGAAAGCGAGCAACCACCTACTGAAGAATTCAATCCGAATGGAGATAAAGCCTGTAGTCTTTTTGTATACGAAAAAAAAAAAATAATGCAAATCTTATATACCTTTACATGGGTTTGGTATATACATATGTATACGGTGGATGATAAATTAATAAAAAAATTTTTGCGATTCAAAAAAATGGACTTTTCCAAAATTTATTTAACCCAAAGATTTTCATGCTTTTGAAAATCTCTCTGGTTCGCGTTGCAGTGGTATTATTCTACGTGGAAAGAATCGAAAGGAACAGATGTCTGCTTTGTATGATCCAGCGGCGAAAAATATACATAGAAATAATTTTGACAGACTAATCGTCCTCTCGCTGTTGGATTTCGCGATATTTATTTCCCTTAGTCCTGGACCCACGGAATTGGAAATTCTTCCTCTCCCAGCACAGGTACCGCACGTCCCGCTGGGAACATGATCGCAGAACGTCGGCGCGCTTAAGTCTTACATGCAAACTGGCCCATATCTTCAGCGCCCACACGTGGCTACGGTTGCATTGTCGTCGCGAACTTTTACGCCGTGCCATTAACACTTCCACGACAAATGAAAGCTCTTTCTCTTCCTGCTTTTATCGCGCGACATATGTGGCCACATGTGGACTGACTCAATGCGCTGAGTTATGGTACGGATTACACGCGATACACCAATGGCAGCGAATAAAAATAAATTCAATTCAAAAATTCAATTTTAAACGGTACCAATCAATTTTCCTATTAAATCACTGAACCAGCCAAAATTTCAATTGACTTTCGTACCAACCTAAAAAAAAATATTGATACCACGAATCATACATGGAATCCTCACATAATACAAACTTTATTCGACCAGCATCACGAGACAATCTGGAGCCTCTGATCATCGAATCGTCTCTCATGGACCGTTACGATCCTTCGAGTCCGGCAACTCCGTTCATTCCGGACTAACAAGCGAATGAATGGGAGCGCGTTTTCTACTTATGAATCATTGATCGAATTTATCAATCGGCACGCGGACCTGCGTCTGCGCGTGTCGCAAGCACGAGTTCTCCTTGTTCTCAGCTCTGCTCTCTACTCTGCGCAGCCTCTTTTTACCCGTATGTATATATATGCATATAAGCCAAACTCATCCCTCCGGTAGAATATGAAAGAAGAGAAAAAAAAAAAAGAAGGTCCGTTTAGAATATTGTCACGAAGACTCATTAAATTCATTGAAATAGCCGAGGAGACGCCTTACGTGTCATTCACGTCCGACTACTTTCTTAGTGATTTTTTTTGTCCTCCTAACTGGCAGCCTCAATATATATCTTAAGAGGAGCGTGCAGGTACGCCGGCAAGAACCGTTTCCACGATTGGCACATACCTGTGTAATAACTAATAAGTAACACGTATGCAGTCTATGGTATCAGTGAAGCATTAATGTAATGAGAGACCACCACGCCCTTGCTATCCGTGTCTTGGTAGACATTAAAGACACTTACGACTTATGCCAACCTCGAGAAGAATTGTGCAATCTCGTCCATCTACGTGAAAGATGCTGAATTGTCAATGGGATAAGTCCCAGTGTTCTTTTGAGATATTAAAAATATTTTATGATAAAAGTCAAAAAAAAAATCATTGTCCTAACGATTTTACGGTACCGGACGAAGAAAATCATTAAAAAATATACTTGCTGTAAAAGAATGAAAAATATGTGAATGATTAATGGGACGACGATAATGAATGATCCGATAAATCCATCCTCTCGCGCCGTGTAAATTTGACTTATTGTTATACCAGTTTCTAAATGCGATATTTGACAGGTAGAACAGACTCTGAGTCAGTGGGTTTGAATTGACTGTCTTTCGCCAGATCGGTAGTTGTTTTTTCTTTTTTCTTATTGTCAATTTTTTTAAGAATCACCACTGCTACGATCGGCCGATCCAGCCAGACTGGCTGGCAACACGTGTCGCCCTGGGCGAATGACGTCAACCGTTACACACATTGTATCCTGGCCTCCAACGGTTGTCGATCCATGGGACAAATACATCTCTCACTGGCCCGACGTACACTGCAAATCCATTAGTTTAATATTCGAAGGTTGTGTAATTAATTAATGAATATCGGGCCCATTCAAGATCCTGCCCAGGACAGGATATCCCGTGAATTCGACTTGGAGACACGTCCAACCGATCTTGGTATACCTGATCGATAAGTCGATAATGAGTCTATCGTTGCTGCACGAATGGCAAAAAAGTCATCCATGGAAACGTCTGTGGTAATTTTACGTAACTTTACCACGTTCGTGATCGTGCGGGAGATGAATTATTTTTATCATTGGAAAGGATCGTTTTGTATACCACAGATCGTACCTCGGTTAGTCTCATGTAAAATTCCATCACGCACCGAGCAACAGCAGGGACGTCACTACGGGATGGAAAGTCGATCGAATCCGATCGGTAGTATATTATGTGCGTGCATATACGTATATACATAGTTTAATACCTTCTCTAGGAAATCGGTACTGTATTACGGTACTGGATCGCTAGTTGACCGCGATGTTAATTTAATTGGCTGAAGTGCGATCAACTTCAGTCAATTGAGACGTAGTTGTAAAATCGGCCGATTCTCGTGATACCAAGTATCCGGTAGACTCGCTGGACTTACTGTCGGTAACACGATCTATCAGTGCCCTCGGGGACTAACTCGATCACTCGTAAAATTAGAACTGATCTAAGCGCGATCAGAATGGAGGGAAACGACAACTGGCCCCCCCCGAAATCGCGTATGCGCATGCGCGTGAATCTTTGGCCCCCGCCTAATTTAATTATCCCCTGTCAGTACAACACGTGACGTTCAAGTAGGTGCTGTACGTATCCAGTCAGCCAAGTCGGACTCTAACATTGTCCGATGATTCACTTAAGATTGATTCGCTCAGGTCCATGGGGCTTTGGAAGAAGTACCATTCATATTGGTCTGACTCATAGATCAGAACGCGCATGGATACCAACATACTAACCCGTCACCGTGGCTTCTGGTCCTTCTGGTGACTTAATGATTCCTCCTTTCCACGCTCTAAAAATATTAATTACCCAGGTTAATTTTAGAATCGTGCTTATTGCTTTCACCAGGCTGACGCAGACCACCGCCCAGACTCACGAAGTTTCATCTTGGCTCCAGCGTCTCTCCCGCTACCAATCGGAACGCTTCTTTATTCTTTATTTTTCACGGTTCCTCGATCTTTCTTCGATTTCGATTATGAGTTCATCGTACGTGATTTTTTTTCAAGACTCCGACCAGCACGAACACTCGGTCAAATAGCACGAGGTGGACTATGTAGCTTGGAGTCCCTGGGCTGAACTTGACCCGGGACAGTTACGTTAGGCCATATCGATCCAGGGTCCGAATCTCAAGGAGATCTACATCTCGTAATTTAATCGAATCGGGCAGACACGACTGTCTTACGTAAAAAGTGTGCCGCCATTCGAACCTTCGCGCATGGGAAACTTGGCGGGAAAAAACGAATCGTTTTGAACGAGGAAGTCTGAATTGAAGAATCGTGTAAATATTTAAAATATAATAATGGTACTTGACGCATAAATTAATTCGTACTTCAATACGTGAAGAGGACACTTCGCGCAGTTTGCTTTTGTCACAGCTCAACGAAATGAGAAGTCAGCTGCGAAGGTTGCGATTCTGCAGGCTGCTGATTCTTCGACGGCGATTATGTCATAGGTAGATAAAACGCTTTTCTCTGAAGGGAACTGCCACATCTCGGTTACATATCGGATTCTGTGCAAACTGAAGCTCTGCATCTGCAAAAAAATTCTTATCAGTCCTGATCCACCTTACCGGTCTAATCTAATCACTCGATGAACCGAAGCTCGGCAATAGGTGCGGTTATATGTATTAGTGACCCTGCCAATGAGATCTAGGGAAATCCCTTGATTTTTCCAAGTCACAGATATTCCAAGATGGCGGATCGGTTTTAAAACGTTCACTCGGAAGTCAAACATTGCGTCAGGTCTTAGTGGGTATACACACCAGGTACATAAGCAGTCTCTGTTTGTCTCACGTATACCGCACGCTCATTGTGTACTCAGCCTTATTCTGGTCTACTTACGCCACGTATAAAACTCGCAGAACTATCCGCTGGTCTCGTGTGATTCTCGCGGATATACCAAAGGGGTCAAACCGTTGAACTCATCAGCTACGTCTGTCTGGCTGGTACCGGTTGGTGACTACTAGCAAGAAATTTTATATACATATGGATACAATGATTCCTCTCTTATTATTTATCTCACTGAAATTTTCCTTTTCTTTTTTGCTACGGTCTGGCTGTATCTCTTACTTACTTGTGTCGCGTCCACGCGTTATGTCTGCCACTGACTCACGTGGGCAGTTCACGAAAAGCCACCTGACAGAACCAGCCTGACAGACGCGTTGTGCTCACCAAGCAGTGCTTGGTGTCACTCTCTGCTTACTCTCCAAACATCTTAATATCGCTCGCAGGTTCTCGTACGTCTCACCGTGAGACTCGAATGGCGTTCTGTTGGCAAGAATCATTCGACGGGATTAAAAGTGAAGTTGGTACTAGGATTCTTCATGAAGAAAGTCACTGAGAAGCGAAGGTGGGAAAAGTTTGAAAAAGAAAAAAAATTTAAATCTACTTCCAAGTGACTTTTTCCAATTTACGCGAAAACCCCACGTAAAGGTGTTCCAAGACAAATTTTATCGCAGATTAAATGGAGGCTATCAAAATGTAAATCATCGAGACTTAATTAATTCGAAGAGAGTCGTATGAATCTTCGAAGCGTTCCTGTTGCTTCTGCCCACACTGTGTTTTTACTTAGTGACGTCAGCCCATATCACAAGTCCACTATACTCATCCCGCCATTCTCAAATCTCTCCCTATCCGTACATATTTTTCGTGCGATTATCAGTATAAAAATTCAGAGCAAATTTCGTACGATAAATCTCGTATGATGAGAAGCGTCGGGCGTCAGGCATACCAATCAGCCGGTTCGACTAGATGTTTGCTACCGATCTGCATAAAGAACGAGGGACGAAAATTATTCCAAAATGCACCGGTTAGAATCTTCGGTCTCTACCGACCGTATAAAAGGTTCGCCAGTGGGTAGCCATTCTTGGGCATCCCCTCTGCGCACCTATATTTTCTCAAGTCTCGTATTAAAAAAAAGATCAAGGGTACATAACTTACTGGGAAGATTCGTAGCTCGGGTAAAATTCCACCTGAAGATCTTGCAGTGAAGTAGATACCCTTTCTATATACATATACATGTATACACAGACGCAAATGCACACACACACACACAGTGCATGGCTAGTAGATACAGAACGTGCTGGACGTACAGGTGGTCTCCGCGTTAGAGCAGGATCAGCAGCATCCACGGCATCGCCGGTCCGAACCAGCACAAGCCGAGTTCTCTCTATCGATACACAATTATCTAAACGAGCAAAACAAACGGCCACGAACATCTGGAACTAGCTGTCCGGGTTTATTTGTCACTGCGAACGGTCATTAGGTGATGAGGTGCGCGGCCACTCGGCCGCGAGGCGAACGACTAGAAAAACGAGCTCCGCTTCCCGGAAAGCGCGTAAACTCGGCACGGGTAGATCTTAGGACGCCCGCCGACAATGTACCAACGGCTTCGCGTTCCTGGCATAGGAACTCCGCCATCCATGGCCGCGGCCCCCTTCGTCCACGCAGATTGTAATTATCCGCTGCCCATGTCTCTTCGATCGCTCTCGGCTTCTTTGTTCGACGTCGGCGAGCACCGGACTTTACGAGTCATTAGTTGGCTGCCTTTGTGACGGACCAAAACCCATCGAAAAGATCCTTCGACTGCGGCCACGAGGGTAACTGGCACGTTTTCGTTTCCAGAAACTTTCGAATTTTCTCATTATGGGGCAATAACGGTCGTTGCCGATAAATTTCTTACGGGACTGTAACGCGGCCGGAATAGAAATATTTAATGCCGCTAAATGAGATAATGCTACGAAATTACTCTGCAGAATGAAAGATACTTCTAATACGTACCTCCGCGTACAGTCTGTGCAATTTAATTTTTAAAACTTAGTTTTTTTTTTTTTTTTTTTTTTTTTTTTTTTCGAATCGATGAAAACTCGTAAAACTTAGCGGCACGGATTATCGGCTAGTTCGCTCGGGGTATCGATGACGATCGGTAGTAAAGGCTTGTAAAGAGAATCAGGTACGATAAAAAATGTTCTATCTGATCCGTAGGAGGTTATTAACTTGTCACATACTTCACGCCCATCTCCATACCCGCCAATAGGAAGATAGTCCGGCTAAGATAGCAGGACTCGAAGACACCAAGCTTCTCTTGCTACTTCAGCCTTCCGGTACCAGTGTCCAGGTCCGATGTTTTATCTATTTGCCAGCGCTAATTCGAATGCCAAGTAACATAGACGTAGAGAGATGATCGAGAGATCCTATCTGGATGATCCTGTTTATCGTTCCCGTAGACAAGACTCGAGCTTGTACCGACTTATGTGTTAACTGTCAATATGCTTAATACCACGTAATCTCCTGTTCTGTACGGATCTTTATGCCGGACGCAGAATGAGACAAAAGGGGTCAAAAGGTTGGCAAAGAAATAGTCAGGTCCCCATGACCGTTACGAAGATTCTCCGTGGAAATCCATGTCCTCTGGGTTGGTACCACTTCTTCTGATCTCTCCGATATTCAAATAAACCCCCCCTCCCGCGCCTTCCCCCCCAATGGAATGCAGGCCACTCTGCCAGGGTTGTACATACATAACGAGTCCGCCCTATACGTTTCATGCATGCGCGCCGTAAAACGATAACCCAAAGAGAATCTCTGGCTCCTTTATTATTATACGAAATGGTATCGCCTTGACTGGCCAGTTGCAAACTCCAATTTCAGAATGGTAAATCCTACCCGAGGTTACTTTCCAGGAATGAGATTGCTCATTAACGTGGAAACGCGGCTTGTAGCTCGGATGGATGGTCCATTGGTGGGTGCCTGATGCTGTTTCGTGTGAGCGAGATGAGCTACGCGCTGCTCAACAATAAATGAAACGAGAGCCAAGTTATTGGACTGCAACCTGTTTTTTGCTGATGGGCTTAAAGGGGACCGAGGGCAAGGGGAAGGGAGAGGCATGTTAATCGGCAATGGCGAAACCCAATTTTGCAAACCGATATGATTGGTACCTTGGTCTTACGCGTTTATGTGCGTATGTCATTTTTTTTTTTTGGTTCAATGCTACCTCAAGGCAGCCTCTTATCTATGGGGCTATGAAAGTGGATTAGCATTACGGGCATTGTAGGATCTCAATGAATGGACGACCGTACGTTGGCATTTGGTTTTGGCTGATGGCTACGATTCAATGGCTGCCTGATTCCTTTCTGATCTCTCTTTACGGACTCCTCACTTCTTGGATTCGCTACACTCTCGACACCTACGTTTATATCGCAGTGACCCATGATTCTCGTGTGCGTCTTCCTACATGGTTTCAGCTGGAGCAGCGATCTCTCTCTCGTAATAGATCAACGGCGTCTTTTTCGATCATTATGCTTGCGGGTTATCAGGAATTCGCATGGGGGTATGCGAAGCGGCAGTTATCGTAGGAATAGCATTCAGCAAGGACTGAATCCACTTAAGGATTAAAGGATTAAAGGATAAAAGGTAGTCGCTAATTGGAAAGTCAAGAAGGATCGAGGCAGCCGATGATACCGATACGTTCAAGGAACGTTCAATCCTGATGGTCTTAAAGGATCCTAGACGCAGTAGGGACCGACCGCAAGAGACAGGCTGTGGTGATCTTGGTGATCTTGGCCAGGACCAAGGACACCAACAGACGTGGTGCAGAGGGCCACCCATGCGGGGACCAATCCTAGCAGCCATGTTCCCACGTACTGGGCCCCGGGCGGCAGTCTAGCTGAAGTTCGTGAGGCCCAAATTAAATTCGTGCCCTCCTACGACCTGTCCACGTTCACTGATCCTGACTCCTATAATCAAAGGAACATTCATAATTACAAGCAGACCCACGTTTACCCTTGATTTTCGCGCTCGACAAGATCGCGGATCCTGATCCTATGAGCGACACGTAGGTAGTTCAGCTATCCGTCGGTGATCTTTCAGGATCGATGAAAACGAGAGTGGATCGGCATTCCAGTATGAAATCTTAGACTCTTTGTCACGCCCCGGCGGTATCGAAGGTGCGAGAGATCGTTTACCCGTTTCACGAAAAAAAAAAATAAATAAATAAAAAAAGAACGCGTCGCCAGGACCTAGGACGTTCCACAAATCATAAAAAAATGAATTATACTCCTCGCACAGTATACAGAGATTCATTCGGCTGCAGCGGCGTCCGTTTCGTGTCGAAGAATCCTTAGGAACCCGACAGTGCCAAGAAAGGACCATCCCCAAGGAGAATGCCCACTGAGAGGAGAGTAGGTATCACCTACTAATATTTTTATTGCCCGTAAAATCGCGCTAGGGAGACAGGATCGGCCACACGGGAACATAGGAACGCGGGGACCCTGAACGTAGGAACAGAGGATTTCGTATATATACACTCCTGCCGAGACGAGAGGATCGTCTTGTAACCCTTCGAAAAAGAAAATACAAAGATTAATATTATTTTGCACCCAATAACGTATATTCACTTCGCGAATTCACAATGGCAATCATTCAAAGTCTACCCACGCTTTTCCTCATCGTGAAAAATATTTTTATCCGTTCCTCATACTTCGATCGTCGATTCCTCTATGGATCACGACGGATCTCGGATCTAGAGTGATCGACGATTTACACCCGGAACGTTTAACCCGATAAACATACTTGACTCTGTGTCTCCATATATGTATACATATATATTTACTAAGCTGACCACGTCGCGCCTCTTGAGTAACCATTCGATCCTACTATTTGCATGTAAATTATGCAGATCCAAGGAGTGCATTAATCTTCCGTGCATACCTCGTGGGATTTGTCAATTTTATTTGTTTTTATGCTTGCGTAACTATACAGCCATCAGTTAACTTTGCGTATTAACTCGAAAACTCATCTTAAACGCGACACTCGTTAACCCACACGGTATTTGCATACCGCCGATGCACTTTTCTAAAAATGCATCCGACGAAATATTCACTCTAGTTTTAATCCTCGGGTCAGAGAGAATTATCAATTCTTTATAGTAGCTACCTGTCACAGGCGACTATCGATAATCTCTTGATTAACGCAAAGAGGATACTGCAGATACGGTAGTGGCGAAAAATAACGTCCAGCTGTCAAAATGACGTTAAAGCTGGACGCCTGGGTAAAGGTGTAATAAAATGGAATTAAAAAAGAGTTATTCTTTTTTTCATCTCACTTACGTCCCTTTTTCTACCTCCCGACTCCTCCACGTGTCCGACTGGTTATAAAGATCGCAACGAGAAGACTACAAGGGTTTCTCGCTATTACGTTGAATTTATTCTGACGAGTATTCTTTTCAAGGTGGAGTCCGACCAGCTACCAGTATGAATTGATACATTGTACGCAGTGGTGGATTCTGGGTCCTCGGATTTTTTTTTTTTTTTTTTTAGAAAATTTTAAACCATCCGATTGGTTTATCCGCTGATCGTTTATTACCCATCTGTATTCGTGATATATCCTGTAGCTTATACGTGTTTTGCCGCAAAGCGAATAAAATACTGTGCTGTGGTAGACTTGCGAGACATTTTACATATATTCAACGCAATTTATTATATTATCGTGAATCTAATTTATACCCCTTGCACAGTGATGTACTGACCCGTCGTGTCTCCCTGTGCAAATCTTTTATACAATGTTAAATATCTATATATGTATATGTGTATATGTATGTCTGCTTTAAGATTGTAAGCGGATCTTTAACGTCCTAGTTCTAAATATGCATATCGGACTATACTAATTGTGTTTTATTATGTTTTTCTTTCTATCGTTACTGACGCGCTTTTGATCGTTATGCGGAAGTTGATTGACACGAATACAGAAACGAGATTGTGGGACAATTCTATTTTTAATATGATGACAGCTATATGTAGTGCCTTAGGGAATTTACGTTATTAATGAATTATTCAAATTTTTTATACAGAAATCTAGTTTATCGGTCGATCGTCATTCGATAGTTTCTTCGTTTCTCACAAGGGAGACTCTTTACCGATCCTCGAAATTTGTATGAGAAATTTTTTTTTTTTCAATTTTCTTAAAATCTTCATTGCTACTCTTCACTATAAAAGAATTTTTCATAATTGTGAATGTATTTCGTAAACTTTTTTTGCATTAATAAATTTTCTAATTTTTAGAAAAATTTCAAAGTATCCTTTATCTCTACTGTATTTGATCTCAATAATAAGCGTATCTTTGATATTTGATTAATTATTATAATTATGCGTTATTCATTAGGAAATAACCTTCGCCTAGATACATATAACCATTGTATCATATCTGCCAATGGGGTTGCCGTCATACAGGGGCAACTGACCACTTGTTGCTTCTCGTAAATCCGGTTCCCTTGCGTCTCACTGAGGATTACAATGAAAATACAACGGGTGGCATTTCAGTATAAAATTCTACTTCACCGAAAAAGTATCTGATGATCCAAACATGTTAAACACAGTAATCCATGATTCCTAATTTTATGAAAAAATAATTAACAAAAGCAGTCTGCATACGGTATCCGATCAATGAAACAAGAGTAGTTCGAATTAAATGAGACACATGTACAATGCATATTTCCGGTATCCAGATATTCCGACAGTATAAAGAATAGGGAGAAAAATGTAAATTTAAAGATAAAAAAAATTGTGCTACCAGCGGTTAACCATTTGCCCAAATTCCAGAAGGCAAGTTATAAATTCGTTTGATCGTTCCAAGCCGCTCGGGAAAAATGTATGTCTTATCTCCGGGCGTGTGTTATTCGGCGTGTCGGAGCGCTCCGTGTGTGCCCCGAATGTAAAACTTAAGAGAGCTATCGCGTCGCTGAGATCTCCCAGAGGGGGTGCTTTGTTTTATGCGCAATTACTTGATGAGTCATTTCGGTAATTGGGGCATATTTTTTGAAAATTTATTGACGACGAGTTGTCCGCCGTTGAGATTAGCATACACCGAGGATGACTTACACGAGAGGCAGGATAAGACGTAGGTCTTTTAACGAGCACAATTTTCTTTTAGTCTCTTTATCGAGTCTACATTTATATCACTTGTCTCTTTAAAAAAAGGACCGTGCGCGAGGTAAACAATTTTTCCAGAAAAAATTTCCATGAAATTAGGTAAAAAAATTTCTTTCCTCAAATTGCACAAAAATAAATACTTTTTGCTTCTTATCCGTATGATTTCTTATTAAGAAAAAAAAAAAATATATTTTTTCTATCTTTTTTTTTTCTACGTGGATCCATTAAACGGTCTCTATAAATCAGATTGTAGCCGAGACGCGCCAATGGCAACCGTTAATGCTCGAAAGGCGCGTAAATTTTGAAATTTGAAACGTAATAAATATTCATGTCTCTACGCCGGCCGCTTCGATTTTTCGCTCAGTGCATTAGCAGATAGTCGATCTATACCCAGGTCGTTGATATTCTCTGAATGCGTGCCTAAATGCGTACAAGGCCGTTATCTTAACGCGGCACCACTAAAACTCACTGGATGAAGAAGGTGGATATGAGGTCGTGGGGAGAATCAGGCAGAAAGTAGAATCCGAGGTGGTGGCGATGGCAGAGAAAGAGAGAAGAGTGCCGGAGATTGAGTTGTCTTAAGGTGCCGGTGAATCCTCTGGGGTTCGTAGGCAGGTTAGGTATGTTAACAAGTTAGGCGATACAGAGATAAGGATCCTGCGCGATCCTTTGTGGACTCGAGGGTAACGCGACACCAGAAACAACCCAGACCCAGACTAAAACCAGACCGTCGTGGTCGGCTCTTCTCTCTTCTTCATCCTCCACCTTCCTCTTCTTCATCTTATTATTATTCTCCTACTTCTCTTTCATATTCCTTCTTCTCGCTACTCTCTCCTTCCCAGCACCAGGACTACGTGAGACCTCAATGGACAGAGTGGTTGGTAGCCGTAGGCGGGTGCCATTCCCTCATTCATCTAAACGAGATCACGACCCGCAAAATCCTACTCGACAGGAGCCACTCGTTTTCCCATGTGAACCCTGCATCATCCACCAAAGGACCTCCCCGTCGGTTGGGAACTTAAGTAAACGAGCTCATGTAGGAAGCTGTTGGGTAACGTTAAATAAATAACTATAGGCGTTTATATATAATATATGATAGTCGAAGATATTTTGAATAATAATAATGATTATGAAATTATTCAAATTATTTTCTATTATTATCATTATCATTCACCATTCACTTTTATTAATAACGACAAATTCGTAACGACCCGGTGCCTACATTATTTTTTTTCTCCCCCTTATAAGCTTACTCGATCTTTAAACGATCAATCATCGAACGGCTATCGATTTAAGAAATATGGCTTCCCTGGCGCCAGCATCCTTCGTAATATTACCCCTAGTACCTTGTAGTGCTTATGAGAGACGCGCAACTGCAGCTCGTGTATCCACTCGAAGCGTCAAGTGTTTGACAACATTGTACATGTGTGTAAGTTATACCCGAGGGTGTGGGACTCTCTCTCTCTCTGGGGCACAGTGTGTGGTGTGTTTGCCCTTTCAGCCCGTCCAACCCTCCCAGTCCTGCTTACCGCTACAAATCACGTAGCTTCACGCCCTTAATTCTTCACGGTTCTCGACTGTGTCTAACCCTCCGAAACCAAATCGAATGAGACCCGACGACAATTATTTTGTGGGCTTATGAAAATTACGTGATACAAATTTGACCATTTTTTCGCAATGTTGGTATTATGGAGGCTATACTTATATTATAAAGGACGACCGAATATTTTGAGTGTCCGTTGGCACTTGTATTTTTATCCCAAATGATTCGCCCTGACACTCGCTTCGATTTGGGAAGGATCATTTTTTTTTTAAGGATCGTGAACTGGTCATGATTTCTTTTCATGCAAATATGTACCTCAATGGTAAATCCATAAAGGTGCACTCCCGTGAAGAATAACTCGGGCTGGATACGGATTTACGAGGACAAACCAGCTCATTGGCGTGGCGAACTGCGTCACCAATAGTGGGAAATATCAGCACCAGGGTGATTTCTATATTAGCTCTAGGAGGCCCCCCGTGGCGCCGAAGCGACCGGCTAACTGCACCCTCTCCGGGTCCTGTGGGCCACCTTGAAGCTTTGTGGGTAGCCGACTCGAGGCTGACAACATCATGATTTTACCGATTTTTGGAGAATCAGATAGGAGGCACGGTCGTTCGGTCAAAGTGCCCGCTTTTAGAGGAATGGGACCAGGGAGAATCGGGAGGGTCGTTCAAGGCAGCGAGGAGGAGGGACCCTGGTGCCTGGGGGGTTGGCATTGTCGTGGTAAACATATTTGTGTGAACTAGTACACAAGGGCGGGATTCTCGGTTTCCCAAGGGTGGGAAAGTGGACATCCTCGCGACACGACATAGCTTCACGTTCCACCTCGACCTATCTGGCCAGTTTTCAAGTTTAAATGGGATCGAGATTAGAACCGCGATATTGTGACATTTTCGGGTGTGATGCATGGAACGTTCGAGCATTTTGGTCAGTTACTTTTGACGAGGTTCAAAATTATCGTCGTCTCTTCGCTCTGCGTTCTTCCCCTTTTGGCGTCCCTTGAACAAGAAAAATTAAGTCCGATAATTATGAGTACGTAAAATAATGTGCTGACGACTCGAATGACGTCATACGTAAGTAACCGGGACGATGATCGAGAATGAAAGTTTTACGATCATCCTAAAGAATGAAATCGAGAGTTAAATTATTGCGGAGGCCACTTGAGGCTTCCCGAGGCAGCAGTAAGGCCCAAAAGATTAGTTTTGTTTGTTTGCGTGGCCGTGTGCATCCGTGTCTGATCGTGTTTCACGAGGTTTCGGTATGTGTCCCCCGCGGGCCCAACAACTCAATAGCTACACAGAGAAGAGAGAGAAGACGGGGAGGGGGGGGGGCCCAAAAACTTGGGGACCGATACGACCGCCGCGATGGCCGAATCTCTAGCCGCGCCGGCTACTCAGGTAGGCCCAGAAACTTAGGTAGGTCATGGCGGCGCTCCTATCCAACCCTATAGCAGTCGACATTCTCACGCTAATTGGGCGGCAGCGCCCTCCCTGTAATTTCATTAAGGGGCCTCGTGCCCAACGTGGGTTTAAGCTCCCTACACACGTTCTCCGCTCATAGCCCAAATATTTGCCGCCAATGATTTCACAGCTCGGAGCACGTTCTCCAGGAAGAACGTCCCGAATAATTCTGCGACCTCTAGCGATTTCAAGGAACGAATATACTTTCTTTTGCCATAAAGAAAGCCAGTCGTAACGGCAGAGGAATTGAAAGCAAAAAAATGGCATTACTGCATAAGACAGCCGATATCCGTACCGGTACCAAGAGAATCAGTTGGGACTCGAGCCAAGGAATCATTAGCTGGTCGGCAGGACATAGAGGATCCTTTGGGGTGCCCCCTGGGCTCACCCGCTGCTGAGGTAGGACCTCGTGTGCTATTTGGTTTTACGTGTTTTACGCCGCTTATCCCAGGTATACAAGGCCCCCCGAAGGAATGGGCCTACTTCGAATCCTCCTTCTTCGGGATCACCGTGTGGGGTCTGGGACTTACATAGAGACATACGCTGTATGTGTACGTAGGTACCGGCGCGGACTTTCCACGAGGAATGAATGGCGAAATAACAATGGCCCAGGAAGTGTACTCGAGTGATCTACCGATCCTCTTCTTCGGGAATGCGTAAACTCCGAAGAAGAGGACCGTTCTCTCCGAGTCTCCCAGACTCATGCGCCGTGCACCCAGGCGGCACTTGACTTTGAGCTGTCGACAACAATGCATCGTCAACAATGCACTCCACAATCCTCCTTCCTTCGCCAGATGCGATTTTGATGAACTGACTTCTCTCTTTCTACGCTTCCATGGACCAGCGAGAAAGAAGAAGGTTCGACACCGCGTTCCCTTAAGCCTCCTGCACACTGTCCAATGATTCGCAATTTCCTTCAAAATTCCATATCGTCACTTCCTTCTGGACCGACTGGTCCTCGCACACCCGTATATCGATCCCAATCAGGAATCATCCGGTACATTAGCTTCCAAGTGAATCCCAGCCTCCGGACCATGTCCAGTATACCATGAAGTGTGCTCCAGGTGACCTCCTAGACATTTTCCCGACCGTGTGAGTGGACCTTGATGTTACGAACAGCAAGAGAGAGGGGGTTCCCCTTGAACGCGTGAAATACGACTTCCTATCGGCGACTCTCTCGTCATCCTGGGCATACCAACCTGGACCCATGAGACTCTCATGGCGGCTGGTCGTTCGGATGCCTTTTACCAAGTTTCCGAACAATGTGCCAGGGCGTGCATACAATTATCCGGCGCGCGTTCTCGCGATGCAGTTCCTTTAAACGTTATTGCCCTGAAGTTTGCTACGTTGTATGGGGTTCCATGGGTGTTCACTCGAGGCTGCTATGTGGCTCGGACGTGACTACGCATACGATCTGCTTGCTAGCTGGATCTGCGCGTTTCACTGCGTCCACGGTGCATTGCCGGATAGGGACTTTTTTTTCGCAATCGTCATTACTTAGCTCATTGTACCTTGTTGTTGTTTTGCCCCTTCGAGTTTTATGCCCCTAGAACGGGAATGAGCGTAATTAAAAATTTATCTCATTCCATTAAATGTTTACACAGATTATATATCTACGTTTCATTGATCAATATTTGACCCAGTATTTTTCGTCCACCATGTGACAGGCATTACTCGATATTGGTACCACTGTCACTGCCTTCTTCAAATAGGGATCTTCCTGTCGAGTTTGCACATCCACTGTTACACCATGAAATGGCGATTTGCCCGGTGATTATATGCCGACAGATCGGCGAACTTTGAGAAGCGTGAAAAAGCAGCAAGGCGGGGCGTGACGCCACTCATTTCAGAGGCACCAAACTGTTTGCTCGCTTAACTCTGGCTGTCGTCCTCTCATCCTGTTTCAAGTCATTGGGAGGTCCTTTCGGACTGGGACACGTTCTAATTAGTGTAACAGCCGTAGCGAATCGCCAGGACCTTGGCAATTAGCGTGTTACCCCAACGTCACGATGTCAATCGGTAATTTCACGGTTTTCCGCAACACACGCGTAACCCATCGAGATCGATATCAAAAACCGCAAGTATCGTCCTTATGGACAGTTAGAAAAAAAGAATTTCTTAAGAAAGTAAAGAAAAAAAAAAACGTATCCTGGCAGCCATTGCATAGAATCCCAGAGACAAGACCGCCCAGGGAAAGATTCGTAACCAGATCCTGGGATAAGGAGGTTAGAGTGTACCTACAGGAGGATCAGAGTGAAAAAGTAAAAGAGTCGATATACAAAGGGAACGCTTAAGTTTTTGTGAATCTCGCGTTCGAAGATAAATGATAGAAAGAGGGTGGTTAAGGAAGGGTGATGGGTGAGTAGGGTGAGGGAGGGTGGGAGGGAGGAGGAGACAGCGGCACATCCATAGGAAGAGTGGACCTCAGCTTGGAGCAGGGTCTCTAAATCATAGACCAAACAAGCCTATTGTTGCGCATTTAGCGTGTGAAAGAATGTTGCCAAATCTGGAAGGGATTGTCGGTGTGCCTGGACGATACCCAGTGAATCCTGCCGCGGCTCTGTCAGATCTCACTAGGGAGGGTTCGGGAAAGAAAAAGAAAGAGAGAGAGAGAGAGATAGGTGCAGTCGGTTGTCAAATAAGATGAAGAAGGAGGACTCTACTACCTAGAAAAGGAGGCGAGAAGTTCCTAGCGAGTGGCGCCAGCTTGTCGTGCTTGCCCATGTAAAAGCGTCGGTCCCCACGCACGTATTACGCACACGCGTGAACACTCGGTGTATCCTGACTATCCTGTCCTCCTGCCATTCCGCCATCCTGAGGGAGCGACCTCCTCCCTTTATAGAGACCCCGTCGAGGATTTTCCTCTGGTTCAGAACTATTCACGCAGGGCGGCAAAATCTGTTAGTTAAGGGTATTGTGGTGTATTTTGTGAATGGAGCAACTGGCCACTCTGAGGAGAGAAGGAGAGAGAGAGAACTCAGCATCTCCATTGAGGACCTCCAGCGTGCACGAGCTCATTCGCCAATGGCGTCAGTATCGTCTCTCTTTGGCAAACTACGAGAGTTTTATTACCCGTCATTCTTCAAAATTTCCTGAATCCTCTTCTTTTTCTTTTTTTTTTTCTTTTCTCTTCACTTGGCAAAGAAAAATCCTCAAAGTGAATTATGAACGGAAGTCGGTATCTCGTAGCTTCCACTATGGCTTATAGTCCACTCCATGGATCCTGGTATTTCTGTGAGATAAAGATTTCACAGGGTTAACTAAACGTGGTGGGAGCTTGACACTGGGCACCGTGTCAATTAGTGACAACTCGTCAATGGCCTCGTAGAGTCTCTTCGGGACACACAGTAGGCAAACACGCAAACAGGAGGAAATTGGGTAAGGTGGCAAAACTCTTGGAGACGCCAAATGCCATGGTAATCGAAAAAGGTCTCAGGGTCGGTGTTTGGTTACAGTTTGAAAATTTGTTTTCTTAGGACGTTACGCGGGTGACAAAGTTCTCATGGCCGGGAGCGGGCGTAAGTTCGGTGGTATCTGCTAATATATTATCGCCCGGGCTGTGATATATTTGACGTGGGTGTCGGAAAAATTAAAGCAATCCTTCTACGGTATCGCCGGTGGTCCTGGTTGTCGGAGGACCTGCTAGCCGGGTAATCGGAGACGCCGGGATACAAATATGCGCGCATTAATAGAGGGCGGCTAAAATTGAGTGCTTTGAGGAACGCTGGTACCAAGACCGTGGACGAAGCTTTGGATGAAGGTACTCGTGAAAAATGAATATCGTTGGAAAAACTTTATAGTCCCGTAGCCAACGAGAGGTCTAGGATCCTCTTTCATGCCAGTGTCAAAATATTCATTAAAAGTTCTTAGAGATTTTCCAAAAATCAATGACACACGACCTTGGCACTGATACGTGGTATCATATGTGAAAAAAAAAATAAAAATGAAAATTTAAAATGGTGTAAATTTCTCCTTCGGACTCGTGTCCACTATACAGAGTCTTATTATATTGGAACTCTGGAGGTACCCGTGGAGACGCTCACCTCAGGGTCTCTTCCCAAAGAAATACGATTCCGCGTTGCGGGGACAGCTCTCTTCTCTCCCGGAGAAGAACAAAGAGAGAGAGAGAGAGGAGACCAGTTGAAATAGTGGAGAGGAGCGACGAGGAGAGTGGAGAGCAGAGGAAGACCAGGACCAGGACCCCCCACGGTCGGACCTCGCACTTTCCCACGTGCGGGTGATCCCGTTTCATCCCGCCGACAAGTTCTCTTCACCTCGACTCTGCATACTTTACCCTGGTCCGCTAAGACGGTTACCAGCGTCATCCGTGGGCCTAACCCTCTTGCAAAAATAGCACCAATCGTATCAGGGGATCGTGGATGCCACCCAACAAGATTACAAAAAAGCTAAACACTTCAGTAACGGAAACGCCGAATACCAGAATAACGGAAAATTATTTTATCTCATCGATTCGCCTATATGTATCGTTAGAAATCTGAAGCCTGGATACCTCATAGAGACCCCCCTCCGTTAGGCTGATTCGGATTCTCTGAATAAAAGAGAAACAACTCGAAATCAAACTCTGAGACGCGAATAGACGAGGTCATGTGGGCCCAGAGCTCCTTTGGATTGGGTCCCACCGTCACTTAAAAACGAGGCCTTACGTCCCCTTGTCTTCTCTACCTCCTAATGCGACAAGCACTTTAGGATTCCTGACGGTCGTTTCGCGGATGTTAACAAGGCATCAGCATGGGCCTCGTGCCTGCTTGCGGTCACAAGTGGGACGCGATGGAGAACCTTAACACGCAGGATAAGAGATCGTCATTGCCTTTTACTCCATCTGCATTTTTACATTCCTTAACATTTCATTCGACACGTGCTCTGCGGTTTGGCACAGACTCGGTCCCTTCTCCCTTGTATCCTTGCCACTTGTGGCCAATGCGCCGACATATATCTATTAGTACATGTATACATACCTACGTAATACCTACTTGCTAAGACTTTCGATATGTCACAAGACTCATCGCCTTTGCAAATCTATTGTCCAAACCGAGCACGTGCCTCCGATAGCACATGACGCACCATACTTTAGCTGCCAGGAGAATCGGCAGCTATGAGGAGCATTTCCGCCGCTGTTCACTCCCAAAGAACCGAGGTCATCGCGGCAGCCACTCTCTTACCGGCTGCCAGAGTCCGTTTCAAAGTAAGAATCGTGTCGAATTCTCATGCCGTGGTTGGTAAAAGAAAAATGGCCGATAGCCAGAGGTTTAACGAGAGATCTCACTTCCTGAGTTTAAAGGCATTCTCCTTTATTTGCTTGTGGATCTTCCTTTGGGCTCTTCCGCTGGGTCCTACCGCGTGCGGCTAGGTGAGAGCGGGTACCAGACAGAAAATGGCGTATTGTTTAGACGCTTGGCGTCGTCATAAAACTGAGTACAGTTCAGGTTGATCTTACAGCCACATATACTCTCCTTCCTCCTCTTGTTCTTCCTACTTCTTCTCTTCTGTTTCGCTTCAGCTTCCAGCGCCGACCCCGTCCTCCCCGTCGTCTCCTCTTCCTCGTCTTCCTCTTCTTCTACGAGTGATTTAGGATGCGGAGTCAGGTGACCGTTACCTGGGACTCCTGGGGCCAGAGCGTTAAAACCCTTAACCTGCCGGTTTATTATCTGACGCATATTGTAGTTTGTACTCGCTTTGCAGCGCCTTAATCTACCGTAAAGGATCGGTTTTACAGCCTTTTACAGGGCGCTTCAGAATCCACCTGGCACATGGACTGTTTGGTAATCGATGCTCACCCCTGGTCCAGTCAGTCTTCTAAGGCGAGAGTACTTGAACGCTTGACAAAGACCAAGTGACAAAAGTACCCAACATCCGGTTTCATTAATCTTCCACTGGGGATCCGTTTGCTACAGGCATACCGGTTAACACGTATCGTACCAATCGGATACGATTGTTACCGATCGTGCCAATAATATTTTATGAATTTTTCATCCTCGTCGATACTGCCGCGATCCTCTAACTCGACCTCATGAGCTTTTATTTTTAGATAAAAAAAAAAAGAAACAGAAAAATGAGAATGCATTACCCCACGCCTCTGCACTTGGCGAGATCGACGTTGGTGGTTCGCCGGATAGTCCGGGCGTCTCGATCTCGACGCTATTACGAACGGACGCTCTTCTCTCCGCTCTGGCATTCCAAAACAAAGAGCCGCAATGGTGTCTTCTCGCTGGTTCACCATTGGACAATATGTAAATCAGTGGCTGGCCGTGGTCACGATGTCGCGACCTCACCGTCTCGCGCGGAGGGCTACGTCTCAAACTCCATAGCAACCGGGATCCGCGTATCCCATAAGGATCCCATAGGATCGCATCTTGTTAGGATTGCCAAAAGATTTTTAGGGTCTGTACCGGAATAAAGGATTGGTGGAACACCATGGAATATACGTGGGGTATGGATCTAAAAATTTTCTAGGATTTAAATGATGGTCACGGTAACCAAAAGTAACACCATAGTATTTTTCTATGGTGTGGCATTAAAAGACACAAAGAACAACCGACGGGGTGTATAATTCTTTCTCAAGGTTTTGGGTTCCCATGCATTTGGCAAGTCGATACCCCACGATACCAGTTCCACGCCCAACTTCTTCCCGTATCAACGGCAATTAGCCGTTAAAAGTGTTCATGTGTTCCGCGGTTATCTTACCCCTCCCACACGTCGGAGCGTCCTCTTATCTCGCGACAAAATGCATCTCATTGGATGGAACAGCTGTCCGAATTCGAGTGGCCGGTATGGAGAGAGAGGTACGTGCCGCCGTGCGAAGATTCCCTGGCTATGTGTGGATACACAAGCGAGCGACTGCGTCGCGAAAGAGCAAAATTTACATATCGTCCTTTTTCAAGCGACGTCTCCATCGCGGTGCTTTCTCGGAAGCGGTCCCACGGTTCCCACGAATGGCTTCACTTTTCTCTGAAGACCTCTCGCCGACATGAGCCGTGGACCAAAACCGAATCGAGTGATTCTATCGATACGACGTTAAATTTGAAAAATATTTTTTTCAAATTTAGATTAATATAAATATTTTACTCTGAAAAAAATTTTGTATTATATTTTACATATAATTCAGCTCAGATATTGGCAATTCTTTACATCTTTTATGTGCAATAATTTTGTATGCCCGTTATGTCCGTTGTTCCGCGCTGGTCGAAAGAGTCAAGAGATCCCTTTGACTCATTGGAAGGATTCGTATAATAAGCGGTCAGTTTGCGGTTTGTCGAGTTCGACATAGTTTAGTATCGAAGGTAAAGGATATGGAGGAAGGACTGTCGAGAAGGATAGAGAGGCGCTTGGGGTGTGGGGCTTAGCACGTAGCCATTAAGACCTGTTAAGCCCCCGAGGATGGGCGCTTCTCGAACAAACATAAGAGGAGGCCCCTCTTATGTTACGTCCTGTCGGCTAACAAGGCGAAATTAGTCGTGAAATAAATCTAGGGTGTTTTAGAGCGTGGCCCCCCGAGGGACGCCACGGTGAAGGAGATGGAACCTATTAGCGGAGCACCGCCCCTCAATCAGCAGCAGTTAAGGACAACCATGTGCCATGTCTCATCTCGTAAGGATCATCCGAACGAACGGACCCGGGTCAAAAAAGATTTCTCAGCAAATGGAAAAGACCCTAAAAATTTGCAACATTATCACCAAGACTCGCGTCTCCACTCGAACTGGCGTAAGATTTACGATCCGCCGAGTTAGCGTACGGGTAGACGCGAAATGGTACAGCGAAGGAGCAAACGATGCTGGAGACAGGCATGAATACGGACTCGGGTTGTCTTTTGTCTCAAAGATTCTTCCGTTACTGGAAGTTGTCTCGTGGGTCACTAGGAATGTAGCGGGAGTCCGCCTCCGGGCGTAGAAGGCAGAGAAGGTGAGGAAGACTCGTGGAAGAGGAGGCGGTGGAGGTGGAGGAGGCTGAGGACTCCCTCCACGGGCCATGCGGGCACACTGTCCTAATTACAACGAGACCTCCTATTTTTTCGAGCTGAAAGGAGCCGAAGTATTCGCCCGGGGCAACCGGGCTAGACGACCGAGACCGCTCCCAGGATTCTAACCGTGCAAAAGGATCAGCGTCCCCGAATCGGTCCTTGGTCCAGCAGCGTCAAGAGCTCCGCGGGAACATCGCAGTTTTCCCAAGCCATTCATGCCGAGCCGATTTCTTCACCGGTCTTCGTCCACCCCCCCCCCCCCCTCTTTTCCCCTCTCCTCCTCTTGCTCCCTTCCCTTTTCTTTTCCAGCCCTTCTTCTCACGACTCATTCATACCTCTTCGCATGAGATCAAATCGTCTCTGCCTTGCTACCTGAAGGATGACAAGGACCATCCTCCTCTTCCTCCTCCCTCGTTGGCTTCCACACGTCGATTCCAGATCGGCCGATAATTTCACTAAAAATTTGCAACCTCAAGAATACCTCGTCCAGATGATCATCGAGGTATCAGGCACGTGTCTCTGAGAATTTAATGAAAATCATGATGCAGTCGCAACAATGGATACTCATGTCGCAACAATGGTACCAATTGATACTCCCCAAAGAGAAGCCAAGAATAAGAGAAGCTAACGATCTTAATATCCAAGCAAAACATTGACACCTTAGCGTCGCCAGCTGGAGCATACACCGTGACCGGGTAGCCAAGACTCCGCATGAGGAGACGCAGTGGACGACGAAGAAGCGTGGAAGGGGATAAGTTGGAAGTACGAAGGGAAGACAGGAGGAACGTCAAACAGAAGAAGACCTGCCCGGTGGAATCCTTATGAGAAAGTAAGTTGGGCGAGCGATGACAACGAGCTAACAGCGTGGGCAAACATGGCGGCTTGGGACAGAGCGGCGGGTCCCGTGATCATATACTCGTTTCCTCTCAAACATCAACGACCAAGGGAGGTGAAATACGTCAGTCCCGTCAAACCATGGGAAACAACAAAATCCATCGAATCACATGGACGTTGCGAGGATAGAAAATTATATTGAAAGATCCCAAAAATTTAATATTAAATTCCAACTGTACACACAGCCAATTGAATGACGTACGGATCGAGGACATAGGTGAATAATAATAACAACCATTGTAATTCGATGTTGAACGGTCTTTGGTTTAATATTATACAACAGAGCGGGCATTCTGAGAGGAGGTGCCCGTATACATACATATCCACATATATAATATTTAGCATCTATATCATCAGATCTGTTTATGTACAATATAATCAGTATATCGTATACCGCCAATTGGGTCCTACCGTGTTGCGGAACGCGCTCGACCAGGTGATTTCATTAAACGACAATTAACCGATAACGAAGTAATTTTTACAATTTATGTCCTCGCACCAACCTCCCCGAATTACCACCTAAGGTAACAGGTGGGAGGTGGTAAAGAACGAAATGAGAATGTGAGTAAGGGAGAACGTATGAACACGTGGTCAGGCGCCTTCCTTTATATTCTCTATCAAAATACACGCACTTGTAAGGGATGAAATTAATAAAGATTTTTATGACGATTACTGCCCGAGAGAGAGAGAGAGAGAGAGAGAGAGAGAGAGAGAGAAAGAGTCGAGCAGTAATTTAATGAATACGGAAAGTAGCGGTAGTAATGCCTTATGAAGTAAATGAGAATCGATAGTCGATCATGTGTGACGTATTAAATAAAATGTTTCGATACGTATAAGTATGCGGTGCGCATGCGCAGGACTCGATCGGCGACCGTACATAGGAACATCGTCGTGGTCCGACGCTCAGACGCTGTGAGGCTGCTGCATCGCGTAATTGACTAATCGGAGATTGACGATCGTTTTTATTAATTAAGACGAATTCAAGAGAGAAAATGGCGGCGGTCTAATTAAGAGAGAGACTAGTTATGTAGAAGGATAATATAATTTTAAGGTGCAACGAGTGCCGGATGAGCCCGGAGTTTAGGTCGTCGATCGCGGGACACGTTCTTTGATTACGTTCAATTAATTCATTTTCTCTCTCTCTCTCTCTCTCTCTCTCTCTCTCTCTCTCTCTCTCTCTCTCTCTCTCTCTCACTCTCTGTATTTCATGAGAAAAATGTAAAATGGCGTATATCACAGACACAATGATACGAGGGGGAGGTGTGTACGTGTGTTTTTTTTTTCAACGCGTGTGCGTGTGTTTGACTCGTGTTCGCGCAGGCGCACAAAGTCGTTCGACACATAGTCGTTCTCTTTCTTGCACTCTCTTTTTCGCTACGATCTACGTATAAGCTTAATTGGCCGCCACTAAGATATTAATTAATTATTATACACGTGAGACGCTCGAAATTCTCACATAGGAGGGAATTCGAATCGTAGACCTTAAGAGATACGCTTCTTGGTCGATAAGACGAAAGGTCGACTCTCGACCGGAAGTTCATGCGTGAGTTTTCTGGAGCGTCTACGGGCAAGGGTAGCTACACATATTTTACGTCCCGAAGAGATAAGCGAAATCTACGTTACCGTGCGAGAAGCGGGTTAATTAAAATTAGGTAAATGTGTAATTATTTTTTGGAGAATTTTTTTTTTCTTTCTTTCTTTTTCGTAAGGAGAAATAAAATTTTTTTTAAAGGTTTTAAATCCCAATTAGGAAATTCGAAAAATTCAAATCGACAATGTCACGTTGCGTAAGGGTGACTCTCGCACGAGTTACGTAACAGCGCTCTCACACTCGTTTCAGGATGGAATTTTAACAAGTCGAAAAACGATGCCAGTCGATCTCGATAAAAAAAAAAAAGATAGTCGCGTCAAAAGACGACGACAGTCGTTACGTGTAAATACTTAAAAGCGATATGTGAGAACGATTTTATTTTTTTTGTTTTGTTTAAAAATAAAGAGGAAGCTTCTTCGGGAGGTATTTACGCCTTTAACGACTTCTACTTCGTGCTCTGTGTGGCAGGGAGAATCAACTACACAGGAAATTAATTAAATTGCCTAATATTATATATGAGACTTCATACCCTGAACGAAGTTACGTCAAAAGCTACGACGGCATGACGCGAAACGCGATGCAGCAGCGCAGCTTCTGACGAAACGAGCACACGCGTTAATTGAAAAAAAAAAAAATTAAAAAAAATTACTAATGCCAATTAAAAAAAAAAATTTTTTTAGAAGTAGCGCCCATTCGCATCTCGAAATTTTTCATCGCGTCTTAAATAACGATATCCTCGATTTAGTCGCATTTCTTGTCTCGTGCGTGTATCAATACTTTCGTTTTCACATCTTGCTCGTTGGACAAGTTCAACTTTAAATATAGTTCGCAGTGTAAAATCTTTACAAAAATAAAATAAATAATCTGAATAAATACAAATATAATATTACAGTTAGTTAATAAATATTATTTAGGATTACTTCTCGTATTTTCTTTCCCGCTTGCTCTCGAGGATTTTGGGTGGCTGGGCTACAATGTGTGGGGCGGGGGGTCGGGGCAAGCGTGAATACTGTGTTTTCTCCGTTATTCAATTTTTCTTTAACCGGGGCACTGAGATACCCCACAAAATACCATTTTTGGTGCACAAGCTTCACCGTGTGCTGTCGTCACTAGTCGTTCAATGTGGATTCGCATTCACTCTGAAATGTTTACTCGCTCGCTTGTACACTCACGCGTTCTCCCCGACTCTCATTCTCCGTTGTTTTCGGCGCGCATATAAAAAAAAAGAAATCATAGTAAAGATCCAAAAAATGTTTTTTGCGAAAAATTGCATCGATCCGCAAAAATATAAAATCCCAGGGACGAATGGAAATTGGATGTGAAAACTGAAATTTTTGAAATATACCTTCGTTCGCGTAAACTGCGATTGATATCTTTTTATCAGTAGAAAAAAAATAAATAGGCCATTCGGCAAAATACGGATATACGAAACTGCGAGAAAAAAAAATTATTGCAATTTTTTGCACTAGCGCGTTTAAAAATGAATAATCAATCGTCTCGCGTGTCGCAACTTCCTCGAGATTCACGAATAATCGCCCGAATATTATTTCTGACTGATGAAACGATAAAAATCTGTACTGAATTTTTTTCAAAAATTTCGACACATCC
>JARQSV010000750.1:170737-190336 GCA_030142285.1 Calameuta idolon | reverse complement strand
CCTGGACACCGTGTATGTACATATAATCCACCCACTACGGTTCCGAGACAAAGGACTCGCCTCTTTCTCTCTTTCTTTCTCTCCCTCTCTCTATGACTCACAGAGTATAGATCAAAAGGAAGTTTTGTGAGAAATAAAAAAAAAAAAGGTGAAAAGAAAGAACATATAGTCTACGAGAATTCGAGAAGAGACGTTGGGTGTGCTGCGACGTACAAGGATGCGCAGGAGTCTGCAGACGCTCATCCAGATAAAACGGCGAGTGCAGTATATTGCCCCAGGACGTTGCACATGCTTAAAACGTGTATCCACTTATCAATAATACGTTAAGCTAGGTTCCTTCGCGGGTCGCGTCGGCCGCGTACGAGAAGAGGATACGACGCGACTTGTGACGATCACGATAAAACGGGATTCTGTGTATGTGTGTGTATGATAATGTAATGGGCGACGAAAACCGACGGGCTTAAATTTTTTTCTACGACTCTTCGACGTATCCTGCATCAGGCATCCAAATCTCCCGCATAAGCAGGAACTTCCAGAGTTCATTTCATTTCACATTCCGAGGAAGCACTTCCGGTTACCGGATGACCCCATTCGCGTATCCCAGGACACCAAGCTCCAAGATGAGGTGTCGCGAGATCAACGCAATGGCAAAGATTATTCGATCCAGGACCCCGTGGTGGGTCCTGACGATGACGAGGTCACCACTTCTTCACCAGGTCAACTTCCTGTCCCTCCTTCCGTTAACTTATTCTTCCTGCTTCCTGGTCTCTCTATGCGAGAAGAGCCTCCAGCTGAGGCTCCACTTTCCTGAAATGGGCGAGTCGTCGCCTGGTAGCCCTGCGTCGGCTTCCGCCTTGCCGTCCTCAGGATTCCAAGCCCCGGCGAAGGTGCTCGAACACCTGCACGACGTACTCCAGTCCGTTCATGTAATCCCGGAAGATCAACCAGTCCCGTAGGTTCCGATAGGTTGCCGAATTCATTGACCGGTACTCGCTCGACATCACGTCTCGCGTCACGTCGGATCGTGGCGTCACACCACGTTCGACCAGGGCGACCTGGAGCTCGCACAGCACCTGTAACATTAGACGGAACCAGACCTTAGAGGACGTCGATTTCATCCGTGACTCGAGTGATCGCACGGAAATGATCTAAAGCGCCGGAAGTCGCCAGGTGAACGCGACTACATGGGAAAAATGGATAAAGCACATGACGCGCGGATCTGGACACTGTTTTTCTTCGTTTCCATCCACTAATTTCCCCCCCCCCCACCCCCGCTTTTTCTATCGCAGATGGAATGACAATACTTTACGTAAAACAGTCGTAAAATTGGCAAACGCTTTTTATCGCGCCCGTGCACAACTCATAATTTAAGCTAATTGCTCGGCTTTGCTGAGTATTGTGAAAGTCCCCACATTTATTACAGCTCTGACGCACGACCGGATATCGTGAAATCACAAAGAACAAAGATCCGAAGATCGTTCGCCATTAGAAGATATTTCTCGATAGGTAAAAATATATGAAGGAACGTACCGTGCGAAGTTTGAACTCCGTATCGGTGAACTGCTTGAGGAACTCCAGATGATGATCCTCCTGGTCCCAGACTATCTGCTCGAGGCCCACAGCGTATTTCTGCATGTACTCGTACGCATCCAGCAGGGCCGTGTCAAGCTGAAACGACAAGATGATAAATAGAATTTTTTTTTTCTAAAAAACATAAAAATATATAAAACAAGAAAAAGATCCGTCAGCGTATCCTCGACTCACCTCCAGTTTATCAAGAAATTTTTTATCCAGCTGTTGTCCGAGCTGCTTGGGAATATCCGACTCTCCTGGCAACCAGTCATAGTGGTTGTTCTTCCATGCCGAGTGGAGATCGGTAAAGTCAGTGTTGAATGTCTTCTTGATCTGAAACAATGAAACAAAAAGTTCGCGATCAAAGACCAGCTCTCGGCGAGGCAAGAAAAGCGACGGGGGGAGGGATACGGATAAAGGTAGAAAAAAAAAAAACTAAAAGAGATTCAAGGCCACCAAGTCCTAACACTAAAACTCGATCTAAAATTGTTACCGGGGACAAAAAAAAATCCTCTCATTCCCATCATCCCCACCATTCACCCAGACTCGACCTGTCTCGTGCCAAGCTCACCTTACGTTCTCAATATCTCATGTGCAGACGTATCGCGGCGCATGCAGGTGACGTTACGTAAAAGCTCCGAGTGGAAGCATCGAATGATTCATAATGACTCGTTCGGTGTAAGCGATGCCACAATGGGACAATTAACGTGTCTGGCCGGTCGCGGCGCCTGGTCTACACGGCTTCCAAGTAGATTCCTGGTAAAGCACTCGCGGCGCGCCTGCTAGCCGGTATTCCCAAAAAGTCAGACTCGAAAAGAGCGTAGGTAGCAGCCTGGGGGAGCGGATGGGGCGGCGCTGCCGGTAGACGAGCGACCGAGTCCCCCGGCGTTGGCCTGGGTCGTCCTGAGCAAGAAACGCGACCCGAAGAGCGTGTCGAGCTGCTCATCACCGGCGCCCTGGTTACTCACTCCGACGCTCGATTATACCGGGAAGAGGATCCAGCATTGTCGAGACAAATCACATAACTGGCTGCTCGTGGTAATCGGTGACTAAACGCAAGTCCAATGGCGTGGGACTTTTGCTCGACCGAGACTGGCGCGTTGGCGTCAAGTCAAATTTCGCTTTACATCGGAGCCGACGCCGATGCCTACAATTGCGGCTACTGGGAATTGCGCCCGCAATGTGGTCAGTGCAGCACGTGCCCTGCTAGTACGCGGAGTACCGATACTTGTGGGTTTGAATATCGAGCGTGGGAGAGTAGTTCTTTTTTTTTTTCCCTATTATGGTCACATTGTCTTACATGTATATGTATATGACTTTTTGGTATTGTATTAATTTTTTTTTTTTATCATAAGTCGTATTCACGTCTGATCGTATTACAGTTGGAACCTGCAGCTGGGTCCTATCGATACGTGCTTCGGTGAGATCGTATGATCGCCAGCTGGGCCCAGAGCAGACTCCATTCATTGTCAGGCTCTCTTATCTGGACAGCGGAATGATAACAATCAACACACAACGCTACTACTTTGGCAGGACGTTATGATTGCGATAATATGATGCCTTCGGCGGGACTACCCCACCATTGATCTCGGAGACTCGGACTGTCAGGCAGTACTCGAGAGATAAGAGTGAATAAAGATTATTTGGGTACTGCGTCTGGGATCTATATGGTAGATAGATGTGCTAAAAGTGTCTACGGTTCGTTCGGAGACACCCGTTAGATACTGGCTAAATTTGAGGATAATTAGCATTTATTTGTGATTTTACAAAGTATACGTTTGATTTAGGTCGAGCTGAATTGAAAAAGGTACGATCCTCGTGTCAATGTGTCCATTTTGTAAGGAGCGGCTCTACCATAGGCAAGAGGTCCAAACTCTTATACACGGTTATTTCTTACGTCAGAGAAATATTCGATTCTCCTCGTGGAAATGAAAACAAAAAACGAGCCGCTTAGGCAATTAAAGGCAATTTTACGATAATCCGGTGTCAGCGGGCCCCTAATAAATACATTAGCGGTCCGTACTTTGGTGTACCGAAAGGAGTCCTTACTCCTATGGCCTCCTACGTTTTATGGCTGGTTCGACGCTGCTGAAGGCTCTCATCTGGTAGCGGCATGTAAACTCGCTTTTATCGACAAACTTAGATATAAACTGGAGACAATAAAGAATATCGAAAAAAAAAATTAAAGATTTCAGGTGGTAAGAAAATTTCGAATTTTTTTTTTTCCTTTTTCCAAAAAATGAAATTGCACCAGCGAACGCGACGATCCTGATTAACTCCGTGGAAAGACACGTAAACGATGAGACGTGAATTAAGAAAAATTGTCGCTAACAACCACTGGCGGTGAGCAAATCGTAGCTCTGTATTTCTCTGTCTCACTTTTTCTCTCTCTCTCTCTCCTCTTCTCCTTTTCTCTTCTTTCCGTGCCTCGTAAAAATCTCCTCGGCCACACCGAAACTCAAATAATCGTAAAACTGGACTGAAAACCGGCAGGAAGTAGGCTGGAGTCCCCGACGCGCAGTCGGTGGACCCGTCAAAATCAATTAGTCTTTCTCTCTTTCTTTATTTTCCCGAAGCTCGGCCACCGCTTATTAGAAGTTATAAAAATTCGGTACAACGGCCCGGGTAGCGATCGAAGTGTCTCTCATCAAAGTACAACCCACCTCAACCGTGCCCATAATACAATTAACAGAAAGAGACTTCCTTTACGTATTTCGTATTTCCAAAAAAGATAAATAAATAAATAAATAAAAATCCTCCAATTAGCCCTATCCAGATCAGCCGGACGAGCAAGCTCAGAAGAGTCTATCGTGGTGGAGTCAATCGACGATATGGTTATAAGGCGACAAAGGTATTCCGTAGAGTAAGCGAGCACTTAACGAATTGTATAATATCTAAGGAGTCGAAGTGAGCAGGAATAACATTGAAGTGGTAATATATATATGTGCTGGCGCGTTGTATCCGGTCTGCACTTTAGTATGCAGGCGGAGTACCGGTGTGGTAGGTGGCTAAGAAGGAGGGGCAGCTTCCGATTCTGATTTATTGGAATCCTCCACTTCCGATATTTTACGATTCTTGCACGTAGCCGTACGTCGTACCCGTGAAGCAGGGAACGACGCCTATGCGTCTCCGTCATCCTAGCCCCACGACACTTTGTTTACAATCACGAGTGAACGCGCGTGCTGAAGTTGCCTTGTCACGCCTAGAGTCGACGACGTCGCCACGTACGTATATATACATATATATATATTCGTCTCACAACGAACTTCACCAGAGGTCCCCGACAACGGTACGACTTGGCGTCAATCATCGGTTGGACAAAAGGGAAGCCGGAAGCGTACGAGTGAAATGAGTGTAAGGAGACTTGCGAGATAGACCCGCTGAACACGGATAAGAGAGCGTAATCAGTGGAAGAGAGTAGATAAGGATTGAATTGATATAACATCCCGCCGCTTCCCACAGATAAAGATAAGAGGACCTTGAGGATGACGTCACAATGGACCAACCAGACAGTATGTCGCCGTAGCTCGGGTATATCAGAGTCCGCACCTGCACCGGCTACTTGAGCCCTGATGACTCTTACCCCCTGTCTCCTCTAGTATTCAGCTCTATCCATACGTGTCCTCCAGCGACTTCTAGGAGTCCACGACGAAACTTCAATCCACTTGGAGAGACTCCCTCTGCTTCACGGTGGGTTCTCATAGGGCTACGGAGCGGCGATCCAAGGGGATATCGGGTGTTATGCGCTGACTTAGAAAACATCGGTATCGAGTATCGCGTGGGCGATGATGTAACTAGTGTCGGAGAGCTCCGCAACCCGTTGGACCCACTACCGATTTTGTGTGAGAGACCCCTTCGGATTGATCCGTGGATCGGGATCCCGATCACTTTACCTTAGTTCCTACAACGTGGAACTGGATTCCACTTTGCAGTTTATTGGAATTAAGAAGAGTCGGAGGGGGCGGGGGACGATCGGTGCGCTCCGCGTATTTAATTGCGTCGCCGCGCATTGTTACTGCGTGCTCCCGAAACGCACAGGTGTCCCCTGGAGGCGTACACGTCACGTGTGCCGATGTACCGGCGACTTGGCTAACGCGTGTTTTGAATCTAATGACCCGGAGCGAGAAGAGACGACGAAGTAAGAAAAGCGCGCGCAGCTAAGAGCATGAGCGTCGTGACGTAGAGTTGGCGCATAAATTATAAAACTGGCTCAGTCACTGAGCGCCGCCTCGTGTGCCGATCAGCCTGAAAATACGGAGTAAAGTTTCGGGTCTGCGGTCGAACCGCAGGATCTCAGTGCGGTTTCCTATATGGATGATACCTCAGGATTTCTCCCTTTTGTCTCTTAGGGATCGTTTCGGCTAGGTCCTTGAATGCCATACCGGAGGACCGATGAATCATGCGCTTCCATCCAAACGGATACCTTGAGAATCAGCTCGGTCGAAGTGACAGTACAAAGGGAGTAGCGTCTGAGGTTGCTCGGCGGGATCATCGTAGACTCGGAGCTTCGATTTGTACGATTAACGGACGGGATCACGTGGTGCCTTAATTGTGTGATAAAATGTTCTCCAATTGTTTACGGCTAGTCCGGATGCGAACGGACAGCGAACTAGTGACATCCGGAACAGGACGTTGGGTCAAGTCCACTTGGATCCGATCTTTAGCTTCAAGAGTCTTTCATCAGACTGAGAGTACCAGTCGCTTGGCTACCGATGGATCCGTCGAGAAGACACTTTAGCTTCCTCGAAGGAGACTCAAGATTATAATGGAATCGAGATCGCTCGCTTGGTCTTATCCTGACAGCGGTAGATCAAAACGGTTTCGTATTACCGATTCTCGATGCGTTTCGACGCTTTATCAGTCATAGGTATGTCACGAGCCTTGCAGCTGATTAGCGAACGTGTGTCCGAGTACCGGGCCTTGCTACCCCGATCGGTAGTGGGGATCCTAAGGAACGTTCTCCTACTTCCGGCGGACACGTACACAAGGATATAGATACCGGGTCTTGCTTTTGAACGAATCACGTTCCTCCTCTGGTTATTCCTTGAAATTTGATTAGAGATCAGCTGAGTGGATTATTCGTGTAGCGATCCGAGAGTCTTGGATGATCATTGATCGAACGAGAATCATTTTCGTGGCATGGACATACTTTCTATCAACGTATCCAAATATATCTTTCCTCGACCAAGAATCTGCGTCCTGGTTCGTACGAGTAACTGTAAAATCCATGTCGCATTATTTCTTACATACAATGTAAAAATAACTGAGACGATTTATACGCGAAACTTTCAAGATCTCTTTCGAAGGATGGTGTCACTCGTCGCACGATCAATGTCCGTCTCACCGGAAGTACAGCCATAACTGCCTTCCGCTCGAACGACTCCTTTCCCCTCTCTCGTCCCCCCTCCCCTCCTCTCTAACCCCCTCCGACTTTACCACCCACGCCAGTAATTATAGTTCCATTGATGAGCTTACTACTCCTCCTATACTCCGTGTGTATCTTGCGATTAATTGACTCGCCATTCTCTTCGCGAAAATTTCAACGTATTTCCGTACGTTCGATCAACCTTATAAACTATCGTTGAGTCCGCTTGAGTCTACGTTCACGTCTGTGCAATTTTTGATTGACAAAATTTCAACGTATTTTCGTACGATCGATCAACCTTATAAACTATCGTTGAGTCCGCTTGAGTCTACGTTCACGTCTGTTCAATTTTTTCGCACGCTGTCGTCGTTTCTTTAACAGGAAAAACAGACGGCGTTGGCGCTACGGTTTTTCCCGTGGTGTCATCGTTGGCTTCGACTTCCTATTTACCACCTCCGATAGCCTTACAAAACACGTCTATCATCATTGGTCCTATGAATTAATTCTTAATGCAACGAGATTGGCTGAACGAGTCTATACGTGTTTCTATATTAATTTTCGTAAGAGATATACCTACGTGTAGTTCGATTAACTTAATAAAATTTTCCTCGTAACCTAATAAAATTACTCGGGATTTCAATGGGCTTAATGGAATTCGTAAGTACTCACGTAATCGTCGCGAAAGAGCTGGGCCTGCATAAGCGCCATTTTAGCCTGAACGACGACCTGGGTGAGCAACTGCTCGTCCCGAAGTTGCACCACGTCGAGATCAGCGTCGAAATCATCGGCTGCCAGACCGCAAGGATTTACCCATTTGGGTGGTGAATTCAGTCGTCCTTCCTTATCCTCGAAAGTCATCGTCGTTGGGGCTCCGTGGACCGAGACAATCAGCAAAGTTATTAGAAGGCTGCCTAGCCCTGAAAATATAAATAAAAAATACGACGTCAGCACTTGCCTTTGATGGTTCAAGTAATTCGGACAACTTTTGCGAAGCCACGAGAAGATCATGAATTTATATCGAAATACCATAGGCGATACAGTCCGTGTAAATGATGAAATTCGAGAAGCGATCGGGTGACCGAAATTCACGATAACTTCCGTATACTCAGCTAAAGTCCCAGAAGCGTTTAATCAATTGTGCACGATTACGCGATAATCGCGAATCTGAATGACCACCGTCTTATGATCATCAGGTAGTTTGGTGGAGGTTCCTGGGGAATTATCGTCGTCGTGAATTCAGTTCCCGTTTCGCGCGTTATTTCTCCTCTTACGACCCTTGATGAGAGGTCTTGGACGCGGTCCAGCGACGACAACCGCGCCAATTCCTTAAGGCGACATCGGGCGACTTGTAAGTCAAGACCCGGCGTCCCGAGTATCCCGTACGCACGTATCACATAAATTGCCGAAATAAGGTAAAAATCGGTCCAGCGTTCTTCCGTCGTCACAGCCGACGAACGAAAAGTGACTTACAGCGTGAAAGCAACAAAGGGAAACAATAGGCGCATTAGTCTTCGGCAAGGCGCTAACAAAATCATAAGCGTCCGAGGTCTCGGGACTCGAGGTAGAATCAGTGGGTCTCTTGACGGAGACGGCAAGCGGCAGGCAGACGCCTCGTACACTTTACGCATGTTAACGAGCGACTCCTAGACATACCTCGTCGCCGTAGGCAGAGATCAATTTACTGCGAAGGATGGACTATACTTCGCATCGAAACCGTAATCGAAAACGTGCCGCGCGTGTGACATCCGTTTAAGGGGGAGCTGATGATACCCCAATGATCTATACGTTTGACAAGGTACCAACGTCGCAGAAGGGAATGTCGTTCGCCTGGCTCTATTGTTACAAAGGTATAAGGGTGTCCTGGGACATCTGTTCAGCCGATCTCCTCGTTACCGAGAGTTGCACGGTCGACCTCAAAAGTCAGGTCGATCGATTGTCATCGATCGGACACGAGACCGGTCCCAACTCAGTGAACCAGAGCCAACCCCAGGCCTAGCCCAATGGAAGCCAAAGCAGCACAGATAAGATACTAATAACGATTTTCAATTTAATTGATTGTATTAAGACACGTGTTAATGCCAGGTATGACCTTCGACACCCAAGACGATTATGAGCCATTGATGATTTCCAGAGTCCACGCGAGCAAGGGAGCGTAAGAAGGAACGTACAAGAATAACCTCGAAGGCGTCTAATTATTTTCAAAGGATGACTGACTTCTCGTAATTACACGACGCCCCTGCGAATTGATCTGATCTTCCCCTAGAATCACCCTCGCAGCCTCTCCTCGTCCTCAAACGACCTACGCACATCGTCGTACACCAATGAAAGGTCAACGATGAGAAAAGCTCCATTCGGACAGATCGGACGCAAGGATGAGCTCAGAATGAAAAAAAGTACACGGTGACCTTTGACCTGGTACAAAGGTGAACTATCACGATATATGGTCGGATAAGGGTCAAGTGTCCAAGATACCAATTGTTACCGGACCCATGGACAGGGTTGATATTTGTCTTCGTGGGCCTATCATCCCCCCACACCGCGAGGAACCTGACCTGGACTGATCTGTAACGTTGGGCCTACCTCAACGACCAGGCCCGGGCTCTCGCCTGCTACGACCGACGACGACGGCGGCGTTCCAGTGAAATTCCTGAGAACCCGCGGCGCAAGGGAAAAAAGTTACGCGCGCACCGGTCAGCTCGGCACGACCCGGCAACGCGCATCTCGCGCACCGACAAGAAGACGGGAAAAATGCAGTAATGGTGCACTGTCCTCGCATTGCTCGCGACAATTATACCCCATTATGCCCCCCTCGGCTATCCCTGCGCTATACGGACGGGACCACCGTGCGTTGCGGTAGGTCGCGCACACAACACACGCCTCGCCGATTTATTGTAGGACGCGTATCCGTTGCTGCTACTGGATTCTGTCTCAGGACTTCTCTGCCTTCGCTGTTACAATACGATTTTACAACTGTTGCTGTATAGATATGCCGTTATCGTAGCTGATAATGCTGACAAGCTTAAATTTGAAGCCGAATCAAATTGTATGACTTTTTTTTAATCGATCTTAAAATCCGTGTCATATCGGATCTTATCCACTGTCATTCGACTCCAATAGATTCTAATCTTTGCTGCATACGTTTTTCCATCTTCCAAATCCAGGTCTAATACTCCTCACACAGGTAAATACCTATTCCCGAAGATTATCCTGATGATAGGAATTGCTACTGCTGTTGCTGCTGCTGCTGCTGCTGCCTGACTGGCCAACCGGGAGATCCTGAATGAGCCACCTGTAGCATGTAGCACGCTCGTCGCCCAACAGGTGGCCCCGCGAGCCAGCGCTTTAACTGTACCAACCCCACGTTTCCGAATTCAGTAACAATTTTTTGGATGTGCACAAAGATCCTCGATATGTCAGGAATATTCGTCGCTTAGACGAGGACAAAGAATCACTGGATCAGAGACGTAAAAGCAGCCGCGAATCGTTCACCTCTGAGTGCCTCGACGACCAAGCTGCGATAACGAGGACCGTTACGAACATGACTAATGCGTCCACTTGCCCGAAAATCCTGGACCGTGAGAACTCCTAAGGGACTGTATTTATATTATTAAAGAAATATTCATGTGCATAAATGTATATATATAGATATATTTCTAACTTATTCCCGTATTTCGGATAACAATCCATCATTATTAAAAAAAAATTCCAACCACTCCCGATTCCCTCGGGCTGTCCCTGTCGGCTCATCGGAATCGCTTGAAAATTTTCTTCGTAGTAAAATGCGAAAACTCGATGCCAACAACGGCGAAAGGATAGAAAACATAAATTGTGGAAAGTCGCGAATATAAACGTACCCGTAATACCCGGATAGGTCTTAGCTCGTCATTATTCCCAATGATTAGCCTTTTTTTCTAGTAAACAGTAACGGAGAGGCAGTGGAGTCGAAATAAGCTAATCACGAAAAAGCCCGCGGAGAACAGCGGCCAAACGAACACGAGGGAGCGGGTGAGATCGAGGTAAATAAAAAAAAGAAAAAAAAGGAGTCGTGCTGCAGCCCGAAGGCGGATATCGCTAAAACGCTTAAACTTCATGCGGAATTTCACTGGCAGGTCGTAACTCAAATTGGCGGCGATTTACGAGTGACTACTGGCCGATTAAGAGTCTCGCCTCGAGCTGTTAATAGGTAATACGCAATTTTCGGGATATCGCTACCAATTAAAGGATCGATATGGCACGTGCGCGATTTTTTTTTACGCAAAGTAAAATTTTTCGTCAGAATATTTTTGGCATTCTTTTTTTTTTGGCATTTCTTCGTACTCACTCGACTCTTACGAACTTGCGAATATTTCAGTAAAGTCGCTCGCTCGCTCGCACGCGAATATCTTTCTGCCGGTCGTCGGGCACTTTAAATCAGTGCCGTGGCGCGTGCTCGACAATCACGAAGAAATTACCCATCGTTAACGGCCACATAATGCATTTATAAACGTCACTCGCACCCTCGATAATGAGCCTGGTTTACGTGTCCCATAGCAGCCACTAGGAAATCGGTAAACTAACACGCGTACAGGTCACTCGTATATTCCGATATAAAGTGACCCTGAGTCACTAAGCAGAAAATGACAAAAAATTCTCGCGAATCCGAGCGACTTTTTAATCGAATAACGTAAATCGTCAAAAGCACACGAAACAGTCTCAAAGTAACGTTTCGAGATATCGACCAGCGACAGTAAAATATTCGTAACCACGTAAAAAAAAAAATCGTCTACACTCTAAAACCCTAACCGAGTGAATTTCACTGAGCAAAAAAAAATCGATCTGGATAATCGAAAATCGTTAAAAATCGTTTTCTCCAACGATAAGCAATTTACGGTCTAACGAGTGTCCGCCAGGACGATAGAAAAAAAAAAAAAGTCAGTCCCGATTATATCGACTGTTTCACAGAAACCAATTTTCCCAGGCTAAAAGTGTCATCGTGTATAATAGCGTGTCTGTAAAAGAGAAACTGCAGTCGCTCGCAACGAATCGATATGTCAAACGAGAATACGAAACTTTAATACATACATATAAATATGCACGGCAATACGGCAGATAACGAAGTAAAATGACGTTTCCCTGAATGAAAAGTCGATAATCGAGTTTCGTCGATGATCGCAATCGCATATCGATGACATGACAAACTTACTGAGCCACGTGGTGCTGGTAAATCTTCGTATCCGTTTATTAGAACAACAATGCACCAGGCACGGATCATCACATTCCACTCTTCTCCCAGGCGAGGTTCTCCGTTTCCTCGTGACAGCGAGAGTCTTTGTGAAATGCATTTTTTTTAAAGTGCCAATCGTCCCGCCACCACTCTGCCCGCTCGTGCCGTTGCTGCTATTGTTGCTGCTCGAGCCGATACCGGTGTCAGCGACGATCGCGCTGGATGAGAAAATCGTGCCACCTTGGGAGCGACGGTCAAGGACCCTATGAGACGTAGTCCTCTGATCGCGGGTAAGAATAGCCTCCATCATCGTCGGATGATCACGAGCGATCACTGTATCCTTCATCTCTCTTAGGATCATGATCGCATCACACTTTTTTTATCACTGAGACAGCGCGTGTTATTCTAAGGTAACCGTAACGACGATTCACGTGTGACTCGCGCCGGTGTTGGTGTCGTTGCGCGTTACGCGTACGCGTACTTCCAGCGTGTATGTATGTGTATGTATATATATATATGTATACACAACGCGATACGCGTACGACAATCTATATGTGCACGTGTGTATAGATGTATCGTTTAAAAAAAGAAAAAACTAATCTCGATGAATGAATTCGAAGTCTACGAGATATACTCCTTGTCACGAGACTTCCTTCGCAGCACTCAAAAACTGTCTGCACAGAATCACAATCCGTTTGGCACTGGTCCCGGCACACGCGATGCACTGATTCTTATACGGGGGGAGGGGGGAGGCAAAAGAGTCGTAGGGGGGCTAAGGGGGGGACAGGCGGGAGGGGGAGTACGAGGGTGTAGGGGGGGATTTCTGTTCTCACGAAGGTGCCAGTGGAGGTGGGAATATCGGGGGGGTGAGACTGGTGGGGCTTGGGGTGTCCGGGATCGGGGTTCAGGGGCACACCGACGTCAGAAGATGGTCCAGCAGCTTCAACCGTTAAGGGTGGTCCTTTCCTTTTGGCTCTCTTCTTTTCTCTTCTGTGTCTCGCAGTCTCTCTCTCTCTCTCTTTCTCACACACACACACGCTCTCCTTCGGCTTCCGACTCTCCCTCAGTCTTTCACTCTTGCAGGTATCTCTCTATTCGTATCCTCGTTACGTGTAACCCCGTGCCCAAGGTGGCTGGGACTATGAGCTTCGTGATCCTCGGACGTCGCGGGGAAGATCGTCGTGCCCTACCGAGTGACAGGAGGTGACTGAGTCGAGCAAGTGGTGAGTATCACCTCTGTGTCCGAGTTACGGAGGTAGGTAGGTATAGCAGTAAGGAAGGAAGGAAGGCAGGCAGGCAGGCAGGCAGGCAGGCAGTCAGTCAGGCTGGCTCGGCTGGCTGGCAGGCAACCAGGCAGGCGTTCGTTATAGTAGGAGTGAACCTGCGGAAGGAATGGAAGTGGAAGGTGGACTTCTGTCTGTCTGTCTCATGTGCTTGGAGTGACTGTGAGAATATGGTACTAGGCGCTCCGCTGGTCGGTGCCTATATACGATTGTAAAGGCTCCGAAGCACGTGGCCCGCACCCCGCTTTGGGCCAATCCTTACCCCCACGCCGCTCCGATCTCTTCCTTACTTGCCTCTGGTCCCCCCTCCGCCCCCCCCCCTCCCCAAGCCACTCGTTGCTCTTCACCGGCTCATTCATAACTCCCCGTGAGCGCCTGCCATCCCCACCTCCATCCCATCCTGCCGCCCCACTATCGCTCTTCTTGTACGAGGACCACGGCTGGATGGCTACCCGACGCCACTGGCTTTACACCGACTAGGCCTCTGCTTCCTTGCTGGTTTCCTTTATCGTCACTGATCCGTATGCCTGTCTGTGCTTGTTCGACCTGGCCAATTTCTCAATGCTAATTGTCCCGTCTGCTTTCAGGCACGAGGATACTCATTTTTGATCGTGAATTTTTTTATTGAGACAGTTTTTTTTTTAATTTTCAGTCTGATTTCTTGTAAAGCATTTCTTTTTTCATAATGATATATTTTACGTATATTGGGACCTGCGCTTGAAACTGCTGAGTTCACTGGTCCAATGGACAGTCACTGGACCATTCGGATTATCGTGTTCTGATAAGTATCTGATAACAGGTTCCCTTTCGACGTTCCTTCCATTTCTCATTTCGTCTCGTTAGCTGTTCCTATTATCAGTTCACGACATTCCGATCGGCACTTTTTCTCTGTAGTACTTTGATTCTGTCCAAGCTTCCTTCACGGGATCATTTCTTATCAAATGTTAGGATATTTTCACATTTTGAAGTGACAGTCTCCAAAACTTTCGTTCATCCTCAGAATTCATTTCTAACGTTTCGTCCTGTCTAGAGATCCTGGACACTGTCGCATCTGCCTCCCGTGACGATTCTTGCAGGTCCATACCCGTCGCTCCAGGTGCACGTTGGCAGATGGAATTGCGCAGTTCTTCAATTTCATCAGTTTTTCTATCGTTACGAAAATTCTTCATTTTTCTCAAACCAGTGACAAACGAAATCGAGTAACAATCCTGCGATATGCTTGCAAGGCATCTCGCGCATGACATCACCTGCAGTCGATGCGCTTTCGATTTAGTGACTAGTGCGCAAATAAATGAATTCCTTACGGTACAAAAATTTCAACCGAAAATAAAAGCGCATCTTCGTCACGGATCCTACATAGAATCGCGTGAATTTTTTCCTCCTCAAAAATACCAACCCGGATATCTGAATCAACCTCTCGAAACGTCCAGGCACTTTCCTACCGAGATCAAACAAAAATTAACGTGCACATTCTAGCTCCTGGAAATCCTTTAGTTTCCCTAAGCAACAATAAATATATTACTTAACAAAATCATCGTGACAGACCGTCTTGTTGTATCATGAATTGACGCACGAAATTCCATGATGTATCTTTACCGCATGCAACCTTGCATTATCGGCTTACGATCTGACCAGATGCATCAGACAAGTTTCCTACGATTTAAGAGGGAAAAAACAAAAGAAGGATTTCGTAGCTGCCCACAATGCGTACCAAGGAGGGAAATTCCCAATGATTACAATAATCGACAATAAAGAACTGAACGACTGACAAATAGTCTGAATAATGCAAAGAAAAAAGAAAAGAAAATTTTATATCACCTCCCCACGTTCGTATCCGTAATCGCCATCACTTATCAGGCTCCCGTGCGGTTCGGTGTGATTAAAAAAAAAATTATTAAATAATATTTCAAGGTCGCAGTAGAAACGTATCCTTCGTGTAACCGGAAAAATTGCCTGTTTCGACTTACCGGTAAGGAGGACTTTTCGCCTGGACCATGATTCCCCTCGCGCGCTTTTTATCCCCACCACGCCGTACTACGTTTCCCCACCATTGTCCCTTCTTCTCCCACCTGCGCTCGATGACGTTTCCTTTCACTGGCACGGACAACGTATCTCGTAACTCTGCGGCGAGCCTCCGACAGGCTAGCGGCACAGACTGGCAGGATTCACATTGCCGGCTACAACCGTGCTCACGCACGCTTCCTTTCGGAAACGGATTCCTTCTCGGAATAGGTAAGACTTATGAATCGAAAGATGGAATTCACACTCCTCTCTGACGCATAGCGTCGGGGCGCGACAGCTATTTTGCTTCCACGAACGAAACCACCGCTGCGTTCGTAAAAGTCACTGGAACGTGTGTATTCGTACGGGAGAAATTTATACGGGATCCAGGAAATGACAGACGATTTTGAATTAGGGACAAGTCGATATGAATAGTTAAAAAAAAACTAAATTTAAATAAAAAAAAAAAAAATTTTTCTTCTCCGTTCAAACCGTGCCTTATGGATTTTACTTGCATTTTTATTCCGACTAATTATAGAATTTAATGTGCTAACGGGATTCCGTGGGATTACCAACCGATACGATCTTGCAGATATTCACGAGTGAGTTAGCATGTTTAACGTATGCTAAATGTTAACAGGATTTTATTACATCCGATTACGCGTTAAGTGGCAACGCGTTGCTATCGTTGCGTTTGTGTACCCTAAACGCGATGGCAATGATTTCTTCGGTTGCGTCACTTCGAGGAGAAAGAATAAATAACGCGTCTCCAAATGGTTTCCAGGTTTCTATGTCGTCGCTTGCACCAGACGTTGACGGTATTGGACCTTCGTTCGGATGAGAATCGCACGGATCTCGGAAGAATTTAATTTCACTTTTAAGATCGAAGGTTTTCGAATTCTCGTGACGTCACAGCGCGCGACAGTCAGTTATGCGCTGTTCATAGGTGGGCGACCAAATCCGGACTTCACCGATGACGTAGTGGGTTTCCGTTATGAAATTCAAGGTTTATTCGCTGGAATTGAATATTTCTTTTGCTCGAATCATCACGACGTAATCGGGAACGATAAATATTGAATAAAAAATTTATTTATTTCAAATAAAAAATACAAAAATTTTCGACAAACAAAAAGACGATATCTGAAACAAGCAGGCGTGTTCCAGCGATATGAATATTACGTCAAAAGAAGAAATCGAATTCATTCAAAAGGACATCGAACTCGGGTAAACAGCTGTTTAACCGAAATTTAAAACGCGGTATATAATATGTAAATAACATGTAAAAAAAAAAAAGATGGTAGAAATAAACACATCTCGTCCATCTATAAAGCATCGTATACGCGAAATACTATTTATAGTATAATTTATTCCTGAATACTGAATTGATTATCGAGGAAGATCAATGCCGTCAGTATTTGATTATAAGGAAAGTACTCGATAAATATTTAATATATTCACGATCTGTGTCACTGGCAATGAACGAGTCGAAAGATGAAAATCACGTGGTTCTCATTTTCCCGCAAGTGCATTTACGAAAATTGGCAACGAGAGAAATCACGTTAAGCTTTATGCCCGTAAACGAATACCTCGCGCGTTATCAAATACGAGATAAACAAGACCTCGCTCAATGACTGACCTACGTAACTCGGATTTCCTTCGAAGTACTTTGCCGCGCAAATTTAAATAAATTAAATACCGCGTATACTCGCGATGATACGAAAAAAAAAATTTAACGCACGAAAAAAAAATTAACTAAGAGTGTATGGCTTTTAAAAAAAAGTCACTTTTCTCAAAAGTCCAGAACCCGTGAGAAACGCTAATCTCGCGTGAGAATCTCTACGTGATTTAACACGCGTTCCTGTACATACCAAAAAAAAAAGAAAAAAAATTCTAATTCGACAACGAAAAATCCGACGCATCAGACAATTCACTGACCCACTGTTTCTGCGTGATACACATTCCCGCTATTACACCAGAAACTGCGAAATTCCATATCGTTTATACATACGTCATGAGTTACGCGACACCCTCGCTCCGCGCTATCAATACAAGCTTGAAATTCGCGTAAAGCTATCATGTGTGTACAGAGTACGCGCGTTTAGGCGCGTGCGATTATCAGGAATTGCTGTGCTGAGAGAAGCAAATAGCGATTGTTTTACCTGAATGCAATCGAAGCTGAATTTCGCATATTTTTATCCCACATCCTTACCAGGAACAACATGCGACTGCATGATCATTGATAATGCGTAAAAAAGATATATATATATATACTGTACAAAAAAGATGCATAAAAAAATTGTAATCAAAAAAAAAGAAAATTGCAACCTTCCAGATATACCATAAAATGTGTCTCATCCACAATACGCCCCTATTACGTAAATACATATTTTGCATATATGAATTTCCCTCCATTACCCCTCCGTCCACGCAGCGGGTTAAGTGATGACTGTCCAGTAAGCAGAAAAGTACGGCACAGCTAATTAATCAGTGACTCAAAATGACGTTCAGCAACACACGCAAGAGATACGAGAGGTTTTCGAGATAAACGAAGAAAATTGAGCCACGCACTCGCGGCGGTAGGAATTTACGAACACGCAGATCGGGACAGCTCGGTCGCGATAAAAATCGGCAACCCGTGTAGCCAATGTGACTATTTTCACGTAGACAGTAATCGGAATCGCTCGGGGTAAGTTACGTGTACCGCGACGCGTTTTCTCATTCGATTAGCATAGGACAAGCAGCACTTGTTACGAATACAAAATACTGTTGACCGAGTATGAAAAGACGTTTGTTTCGTAGATCAATCGCTTCCGTGATATCGGATGAAAGCAGCATGACCTTCTACATACATTTTATCGGGTTATCAAGAATTTCGTAAACTCGATTTGAAAGCAACGATCGACCTCCAGACTTCAACACGGTGCATTATCACTTTTAACAGCAGAGTCTATGGGAAACTCATATTCATTCGGAATACGCTACTGGTCTTTCCAACGGGTTGATTCACTCTTGGTTAGATTTTCACGGCGCTCGCGTACCAAGTTACCTTGACTTTTTGCAAGTCGAGCGAGAGACGTTGGCGCTGAGCGTTTTGTTATCCTCAGTATTTTCACGTTAATCGGTTCCTATTGGACGAAGGTATCCTCCGGGGTTCAATGGACCAGGTATTGATTGCTTGATCATATATATATGTATATATAGGGTGGTATCGAAAGATACGTGTAACGTGTACGTATGACCATTGCTAAAGCGATGGACAGCAACCGGTCGCGATTCCGATTCGCAAAACGATTCGAATCGCGTTCACGGAGCTTGAACAGAAAAAGGCCGTTTAATGCCAGAGCCAAAGTGGAAAAGGCGGGTGCAATTTTTGGAGGGTAATTATCGATGTGTGGTCCCGAAGGCAGGGACAAGAAGCGGATAGAGACATCGGCCACATTCCTCAGCACGAGAGGCACGCGGACGACAGACCGAACTTTCTGCTTAAAATTTTCGCCCCGGACCACCCAGGATTTGCTCGCAATATTCAATGCGCGCTGGACCTGATAAAAAAGCTCCCACGGGGAACTGGCTCAAGAGTAGAAAAAGATTTTCGACGCTTTCAGATTTCCAATTCGACGTTACGTCGAATGGGAACAATCTTTTTTTTTTTTTTTTGTATACGTTGATACGTCAGGTCTTAGTCAAATTTTGAAAAGGCAAAATCAAATTTTCGTGGATCGTCAACTTTTTCGAAATTCTTTGTTTCGTGGGGCTTTTTAGGATAAAAATTTTTCGTTACCCGGAAGCGTCATCGAGGTTGCCACGATTTTCGAATTATCTCTATGGCGCCACGTCACTTTTCATTTGTTGCTCTCAACATGGGAAACCATCGATCTGCCAATGGACGATAACCTTCTCGAGACTTCGTTCTCGTGTACGTCTTCGGGACGCCGAAGGACTTTCTGCACTGGTCGATTGTTCATATGACACACGGTATAATTTATCCAGGGGGTGTTTCCTTCGAAAATTTCGTGAATAAACTTTTTTGACAAATACGAATAAAATGTGTCCATTTGAAAAAAACAAAGGACGACGCGTAGCTGACACGTGTGAAAAAAACAAAGATTCCTAGAGTCCACTCGTAAAGTCGATTTCGGTACGTTCTTCCGATTCTTCCTCGATTATTCGAAATT
>JARQSV010000750.1:118043-156585 GCA_030142285.1 Calameuta idolon | reverse complement strand
AAGCTACTGATTCTTCCATCTCGTCGTACACACGGATCTATTGCTTTCTGGATCTTTAAAATCCACCAGGTCGGACTATCCGCTAATCGCCTCAATAGAGACATCTGTAGAACGAGCGATACACTCGTTTGTACTCCTACACAGAAATAGTGACGCAAGTCCCCGAGGGCCGCGGACACGCATTAGCATAAATAACAAACGCCATGTATGTTCCCACTCGCACTCTCCTTTATAGTAAACTTCTTTACCGATCAGTCGAAACTGCCACATCGACGGAGAGAATAAGGAGAAATGAATGGAAAGTAAAAAAAAAAAGAAAACAACAAGAAAACCACTCGATTCCCACCAGCACGTGCCTGGCAAATGTGTGTCAGTGTGTCACGATTTATTATCGCAAGCAGCACGTTTCGAATTATACAATCGTAGCGCGTTTTACGTTATTGGCCGATAACGGAAAAATCTTCGTAATGCGATCAGACGTAAATTCACATTCAGCCATTAGTTTATCACAGAAAAAAATAATGCTCGAATCAGAAGGTATCGAGGTTCAAAATCAAACTTACCCAATCGACGAAAATCCTTTGCTCGGCTTTCGTTAGATTTTTATTAGATCGAAAACTGACCCGAGAGGTTATGTTGACGAGGGAAACACCAAGAGCGTTGATTCTCGTTCGAGGAACGTTGAGAATCGACTGACCGCACGAGAGTTTACATCGGACTGGCGCTCACGTTTATCGATTCGTTTCTTGCGGCGGACGTAGTGCAAAATCCGTGCCAAGTCTTGTCATTGTACGTATTGTGTGTTGGCGTCTGAGTTATGGGGGCGGAAAGCAAAGTGATGGAATTTTCAAGAAAGCTTTTTGGCACGTGAATCGAACTGATGAATCCTCCCGGAAGAGATTTTTTATTCACCCCCCCCCCCCCCTCCCTCCACAAACCCACTGATTATTTCGTTATTGAAACATATAAAAGGTAGAATGTAACACTAAGGAAATTAATTTTCGTCGGACTTTTACGAATTAATTTCCTAAATTTGCAAATTAGATTTCTAGGTCTTAATTAAGGTTTCGAAAAAAATTTTGTAAGGTGAAATTTGGTAGGATTTGTATAAAATAAAAATCTTACCGGAATTTCTTGTGGGACACCCTGTATAAGTTGTAAGGGCTCTCGCTAATTATCCGATTCGACAAGGCGTACAGAATCCCTCTATCCCTTATATCTTTGAACGTTCGATCGATAGACCCTATTTTTACACCTGGTAATGTATTATTACGGCAGTGGTGAATTTCGAGGAAATAATAGAAAAAAAAAACGATTTCTTTCAAACTGCGACAATTCTGAATAAAGAATATTTCGACGATACCAAGAAATGTTTTTTGCTTTATAGCGTACATGACATTGAAAATTCTAGAAAAAAAAGCATCAATAATATAATTCTTCAAGATGTATTAAAAGCACGGCTGAAAAGAGATACACGATGGACCGTACAGATATGCCAAAAATATTGAGAAAATTGATTCGTTCGAACCCACCAATATCCGAACGATCACACACGTCTATAAACTTTATTCCGAAACGAATAACGTGCCTACGTGTGTTCTTAAATTTCATTAAACGAAATGTTCGAATATAAAAAAAATTATTCCCCAAGAATTTTCCTCATCAGCAACATATCATTCCTACGAATCTAGGTCACTCTGCTTATTCCATACTGGACTCATTACAACCATGCAGAGTTCACTTGACATCACTTAAACCAGCATTAATGCGGCAAACGCACAAGCAGCGACATTCCAGATCGTCCGAGATAAAAAAATGCAATAATCATAAAAATTTTTTGAATTTAATACACGATATCAAGATCAACGCACTATTACAGAGAATGCATATCAATTTCATACAAACGTAATGAACAAAGCCCTAATAAAATTTCGTTATTTTCAGCATACAGAAATCCCACGAAATTCTTACTACCCAGTGTGAACAACGCATTACCTTCTCCATACGAATAAATCCACAGCAGCAAAATTACTTGCGACTATATACGCTGCGAACAGAGTAATTAACACGCAAGTGTCGCGTAGGCTGGTAAGAAAGACAAGTAGGCCTTCTCTCTGGGCCGATGAATATGTTCTTTTGGATTTGAAAAAAAAAGGACTTTGAAGACCCGCCATTACCTTTTAGATTGTTATGGCACAGCAAATATTACGAAACTAAGACTCTACTCTGGCTATGGATACGTCACCAATCAACAACCTATATTCATCCCCAAAAATCAAAGTGCATCCTTCGACTCCTCTCGAACAATCACAATCAAAATCCTATCGTGCAAAAATTTGCACCTGACCCTTTAACCTGCGGATTTTGAATATAAATACCTAGGATCACCATGCTCTTGATTTTCAATGCTACTTCAGACTCCACGTTGCTCTTTGACCCTTTAGCCTCTGTTAATGATCAATCAGTGATTCATAACGTATTTACAACTTTGTATACTTATTATCGGTGCATAAGTTCTAGCCGCGTTTCCGTTTACACGAGATAATTTAAGCAACCGATCTAACGGGTGACCCTCAACGTCTCGTCTGTTACGTAACGACAATTGGTCTCCGTGCTGAACCAAACATAGCGACAACGTGAATTTGAATTAGCATAGAGTGAATGGGTCTTTATTATTTCTGTGAGGCATAATAAGAATATATAGTCAAGTCGCAACATCAGTTTCACTTTGAGGGGACTTATTTACGCTTGGATTTGTAAAGAGATGGCCCCTCAAAGTCGAATTGACGTCTTCACCCGACAATTGTATTCTTTGTTTTTTTTTTTTTTTTTTTCTTGTTCTTATACAACCAAGTGGATAAGAGAAACTTTTTTTTCGTTTCAATTATTGATAATACGTCATATTAAATCGAAACTCGTAGTACTATTTTGATATTTATTATCGGCATAGTGAAACGTGTTTGACAGAGTACCAATTGCGAAGGTAACCTTAAAGCCTTGTTCCGCTTTCAATGACGCAATCTTGCCCACCAAACTATTCCATTCACTAACCTACAGCGTTTCTATGTTGTTCCATTCTATTATTTATAATATATGATAATCACAATTGACAGTGTCAATTTTGAGTTATAAATTTTTGTCGATGTATTTTTTCCATGTCCAATTTATGAAAATTTATATTAAATCCATATACAGTGTGATCCACTTCGAAAATACTAAACAGACCCCAACAACCGTAATCGTACAAAAATTCTGAAATTGATCGAATCTACGACCCATCTTATCATATCCGATTAAATCCTCGTTAAAGCCATGCAAATGCCACAGTGACAGATATACAAAAAAGGATGCAAAAAAACAAATAAATATCTTACTCTCTCAAGATGAAATCACCGTGTCCAGTCCCACGTGGATAAAAGTCTCGAAAGCTCCAAAGTACCAGAAGCAATGCGTAGCCCGGGGCTTGAAAAGATTTCAAGGCCAAACTAACGGTACTACCGATACCCGTAACCGATTGTCAAAAAATCAAGCCGATTCGCTACCGAAGACAAACGATCACTTTTCGCGAATAATACAAAAATTTTGCCAAGCAACAAATTTTTGCAAATTTCGCTCAAACCTGTCTTTCTTTACGTCTCTTCTCTCAATCTCTATACATATACATATACGACTTCTCTCTCTATCCCGTTAACGATTTCTCGGAAACTTTAACAGACCAACCTGCACCTCGCGGACGCGGGTTCGTTCGTGAAACGAAGTAGACACGGAATGCGTGGATATCGCGGCGCCTAGGTATAGCGCGTATAGCGCGGTTATGTAGATTCCGTGTGGTGGGGCGCGTGCGCTCTCGAGACGACGTTTATTTTCATGTGAACGGGACTTAGTGAGTGTGAGCATATAGCGTGTCTGTATATATTCCTTACATATACGCTATACAATTGCACGTGAAAGTTACACGTGTGTCAGGTGTTAATACGAATGTATTCGTAAACACACGTCACTTATAGCTGATATGATTTTGCTGTATATAGCGAATTTCACGAGGATATCATTTCTTATGGGATTAAATAGAATTGAGGAACGGACGGATACTGAATGATTTATCAAACTCGTATTACAATTGGCGATGCATTTTTTTTTTTTTTCTATACTGAATTTCTCGACGAGTCAACTATTCTTGATCGTACTTAGCTGTAGTGTCGAGACGCTCGTGGAATTTTGAAACCACCTATACACAGACAGATGCTATTCGTTAGCATAGCCTCAGCCTGTGGCTTAACTATACAGCTTTTGTTAAGCGACGATAGGAGATATTTATGAGCCTTAAATCTAGGATATTTTCGTATGGTTTATGGTCTGTACACACCGTTTCTACGATAATGATTCGTGGATGGTAAAAGGCACGTGGTTAGCTGCGATGTAAAATAAAGGTGAGTACACACGGTATACGATTCTGTTTCGTAACTTGGATTCTGTTTGTTGGACGGGAGGGCGAATTTGGTGTGAGATTGTCAATGCGTAGGTGCCGTGTGTGAGCACATGTAAGGTGTACCTGTACGAAGTTAGAATTAAGATATTGCGTAAGACGGCGTAACGATCAGGTCATTACTAACCGCGCTAAAAACATTGGTCAGTGTTTATGACGAATACATGTGTTTATCATTGCAAAAATTTTATCTTAAAATTAACGTGCAAATCCTTTTCGCAATAAAAGATGCTCGATGGCCATTCAAGTGCATTGTAAATAACATTCGTACGTTGGGTCATCGTATATTTTTGGACATATTTCTCGAAAATAGAATGTTATATTGTTGAGATAAGTAGCCTGAGGGTATTTTCAAAATTTTTCGAAATTTATAATAATCGTAAACTATTTATAGAATTTTAGTATTTCGCCTACTCTGACACGAGCGTAATCCATTTCATTGTGCTCGTAAATGTTCATCGAAACCCTTATCTGGCTGTAGGGCTAAAGATATTTTTTTTTTTTTTTAGATTATGTAAAAATTCCACATACGACATATTTACAAATGTCCATGACATTCTCCGAACATAAATTTGTCTCTGGCAACTCCAAGAACTGGCCAGGCAAAACTTTTTCTCCAAGATCTATAAAAGTCAAGTGTGTGGGACGCTGGCTATACGTTGCTATATCCAACCAAAACGAATAATCCAACGTGGACCGGAAAAATCCGTAAAGCATAAGACTTTAATCCGTGGCATCGATACACCATGGGACCTAACAAGGCTTTTATTACATTATAATATGCATGTAGAACGAAGAGGCAGGGCCGTACCAATAGACAACAGACACGATATAATAGATCGTTCGAGGAAGAGAGGTGCATCTTAGATTCACGGAATCATTAGACTATAACTCAATTATGTAACACGAGGCCGATTTGAGGGTGAGAGATACCAAAGGGGGCAAAAACTTCGTACGAGGGTTGAAAGACGCCAGTCATCCACTTCCTAAACGATCAGCTTCTACAAGAGCATACAGCAGCTATACCTATATATATTATTTTTCAACACACATAAGACACGTCAAACACCCACTGTACCAAATTACCACCAATTACCCAGTGATACTAATTGTTTCCCGATAACACACTCCTACGTCATCTCACAAATTTTCTTCCTTTTTTTATTTTTTTTTTTCATCTCCAATAACCCATACAGTTCATAAGGATGCTGAGTGTTTACTGAACTCTTCTCTCGACAGCTACGAGATCCTCGACAACCGACACGTGTCCACGTCTCGGACTCACTTGCCGGCTGCCATCGTGTTATTAATAGATACAAATCCTCTTTCCTCGGTATCATCTTCACAGCATCCACACTCTTTGAAATGGGTACATATGTTGCCCTCCAGTCTATCTCCACAGTTATTTAGTACCTACGGTGGCAGATTGTGATTATTATTTTTCTTCATCAAGACTTGTCTACAGGATACGGAGATGCGACGGTGCATAAATAGACTGGGATGTTCCAGCAAGTGGGGGGGAGGGAGGGGGGGGATCACCTGACAATTACTTGCGTATTTATTTACTTCGGGAATTCCCCACTGACTCTCGTTACGTCTTCACGCAAATTACGATTTAATTGTTCATTGTTATTTTACTCTATTATGCATCATCGATCGTCACTAGCTATATATATATATATACACAACAGTGGTATACTATCAGTCCGTATTGTATACCGTGTTAATGAGAATTTACTGTAATACTGATTAGCCCAGTTTCAAACCTTTTTCTTGTTAGTGTTATCGATTCGAATGCCGTGCAGTAGGTCTCCGCCTGTCCAATCGAACAAGTCGGTTCGAGGAAAAGCTACGTCGAAGCTACCATAGCAACAGTAACAGAAACTACGAACAGGCTAACCGAGTAAGTTGCTCCCGAGAAACGTTCCCTATGAATTTTCATGATTTGCTGGAATCGTCCGTGACTTACGTAGAACGCGTGAACGTTTTCCACGAGTCGTAAACGGTTACATGGAAGGATAAGGTTGACTGTGGTAAAGTCATGTATATACGTATAGACTGTATATACAGATATATAAGTTCTAGATTTAGACACTCGTTCCACATGATCAATATCGGATGATGAAATACTTATTTATGTATGTCGATCTCCAGTGATTTATGCAACGCGACTATAGCTACATGTGGTTTTATATAGTATGCTTGTATCATTTAACAGATCTTACCGATCTTGCTCGACAGCATCCGTTTTTGGATTTACGATCTCACGTACTCGGTCATCGACACGTTCGTTTCTGCGAAGAGTCGATTTCTCAGTAGGTGGCGCGATATTCTAGCTGCTCCTCCTGGACTCCTTGGAACTGAACTAAGATCCATGTGTATCCTTTCACCGTCAAGGACGTTGGATCTTCGCGAATTCTTGTGCAATTTTGAAAATCGAATGCGGGAATTAATTTTTTTTTTTTTTTTTTTTTTCGTTACATACGTCGATAGTGATTATGGATTACGTGGGGTCAAATTTATTAGTGCGGGGTCAGTGGGTGGTACGGGGAGGGGGTTCGCTGATTTTATTATTCAATGCGAATCTCCACCTTCCGAATTCAGTCTGACCAACCAACGTGCAAATTACTTGGTAATACGTAATTACCTTGCGCGTGCACTCGCGCACCGATTTCTACGCCAGTAGAATGTTTAGATGGTCTGGACCAATCGTGGGTCCGACATCTCCCAAGCGCCACGCCCCAACTGCCTCCCTGAGATCAGTGCCCGGTCCAGGCTGATGCTGTGGCAGCTGATCTGAAATTGTCCTCGAAATGCAGATCGACCGTCATTCTTTTCGGGTCAATAACAAAACGTGCTGCTTGCGGAGAGACGGCGATGAAATCGACCTTTGAGTTTCTCTCGTGTCAATTATTTTGAGCGTTTAATAATTTATTATGGGTAATTTAACGTCACGCATAGACAAATCAATGTTAATTGGAACGCGTAAGGATAATTTAGTATGTCGGGTGAAATTTTGATCAATCGAGGCGAGCATTTATTTTGCATTACGAATGGTCAATATTTGCTCGGCGAATGATGCACGGGAATTGTGCAACGGGAAGCCATTATTATTGCAACATCGAACCAAGATGGTGGACACGTGGCAACAAAGGGTTTTCAAGTAGTGGGCGTGAATTCCTTTCAGGGGGGAAAAGGACTAATTCGACACCGTGTATATACCCTCGTCATGGATTGAGAATGTTAATTGAATGCAAAACAGGTTGCACTGTTGCGCCCCCTTCGGAAAGGGTCGATCGTCTAAAAATTATTAGAGAAGCTAATAATACTTTTCTAACTTTCGAAAAATCGATAGTGGTATTTACGACTTTTTTTGGAACTTTATATAATAGTACATTGACAACTGATGGGATTTACGGGGAAAATAGAAAAAAAATTACATTGGATCTTCAATGATTTAAAAAAAATTTTTTTTATACATTTCTACAGTGTTTTAAGAAGGAACGTGTAAAATCGATTGAACCGGATTAATCGACTAGAATACCGCGTGTCAAATCGAACTATCAAGGCTTACGGGGGTTAATGAGCCGTGTAATGCCTTTGAATTACTATGCTACGATAAAAACACTTGTCATTGACATCCTTCCTGGAGTACTCATCCTTCGGTACTTTTATACCGATCAACCACGTGTCGCGGAATTACGCAATCGGATGCTGCGAAGCGATAAGAGAAACACAAGATTCGTGATAAACAAGTTTGTGAGTTTTTTTAAAATTATAAAAAAAAAACTTGAAAATTAATAATTAATTTTAAAGAATGCTGTTTCTTATCGACGGACGACTGTACGAAGATATTCAGATACCGGCGTTGCACGTGCTGTTACAGCATCTTGGGTCCATACAATGATCCCTTGATTTACAGACCAATGAAAATATACAGGTGATTCAATTAGAGAAGCCTCAATCTCAATCCAGCTGATGAGTCCAGTGTACATTGATGCGAGAATAAATTCCAAAGTAGGTTGGAGTGGTCCATACGAACTTATTATTACGTATCGAGATGAAAACGTCTTCCTGGAATTTCTGGTCCAAATATTCTTCAAGCACAGACTCAGTGAGACGGTAGGAAATCGATTGTTGACTTTAATCGTTGTCCTTAGGAACGATAATAAGGGTGGCTGGACCACACGAGTTCTCTACCGTATTAGGTTGTCATCGATACTCGCTAAAGATTCCGAATCGGATGCTGCAATCTTCAAGGTAATCGTAAGATTCGTAAAATCGGAGATAAGCGTTCCTGATGAAATTTTTTCTTCGTCATCAAAGATTCAAAGGGGTAGAAGAGTCATATGTGCGTCGCATACGGGAGATTTCAACCGTGGCGGTTTAAGCGTGAAAGAATATCGATCAGAAGATGACTGTGCTTTATTGGGGAAGGTCCTGCCCTTCCTGGGTTCCGCGAACGAGCCCCGTCCACGGCTACCAGGAACAACCCCATGTGTCTCGCGTTTATTTTCTATCGTTCACGCCCTTTCACGCCATCTATCGATCTGATCCCGATTTGATTAATTTCTCCGACAGTTCCACGCGTCACCTTTCTCACCCTCCACACCCTCTTGGCTATTGTTATCCAGAAACACCCCCCCCTGAAAACTAAGACAATACGCCGGGAATGAACCACAAGGTGTTTCAGAGATTCGTGATACATATATATATATCTGCCGTTAAAAAAATTTTTCAAAATCAAAATTTTTGAATAAAAAAAATTATACCACCCTTCCCTTTTTTTTTCACAATGATATATCATCATTAAGAGATCTGTCAATGTCCTTTCTTCTGGGATCCTGATAAGTTAACAAAAACACCGGGGTGGCCGTGAATCTCTCGAGCAAGTGATCCGTCGATGTAATCACGCCTTGAGGTAAGTATAATTGAATTAATTAATGAATAAAAGACTGGATCGCCGCCGTCTGCTCCGTAGCTAACTACTACAAGACACGTATCGATACCTACGAGGGCGCTATTGGACGCATCATTATTCCCAGAAGAGGCCAGCTCTTCACTCGTGAAAAAGATTGAAGATGCGCCACGCTCCTTACGTGATCCAACCAAGTATATCCCTGACAGTCGACCATTTTTTTTTTTTAACACGCAGACCCATGAAAGTCTTGAAGATTCTTAATCAATTTTACTACACTAGGATATAACCTTGATCAATGGTATTCCGCTTGGCAATTCTGGCACTGGCTCTGTAACGCTCCTTCGACTTGATCGCTCGTTGAAATAGTAACTTGACGCTCACTGGTTTCGACAACAGTCAACGACACCATGAGCGACGCGCAATAAATCCCAAGAGGCGAATAACGGTGCCTCGTGAGAAGCAAACTTTTTGCCATTATTTCTTACGAGAAAAAGTAATAACTCGCGACCTCCAGTAAATATCAATTACCATTTTAACAATTGGCAAGATACCAGCCCAGGATATTTTATTCGAGCCAACCTTGAGAATTAATATATCAGCAGTGCTTACATATAACAGACGTCATTAGCGTCCAATAAAACATACAGATCGTTCGCTGATCCGTAAATGAGAGATCATCGCAGGTTGGATATCGGTTTAATTACACCCACGTAATTTCTTACGAGCATCTGGCGAATGTACCATATATGGATGAATAAATGGATAGACGGAGTGATAAAAAAAAAATCGATATTACATCGAACCCTGTATAAGGTATCTAAGGTATGTTCCCCAAAACTTCTATACATAGGTATACATATGTATAGTTAAGTAGGTCGGTACCCATAACGTGTACTTGGTCCACCTAATCTAAAGTCACACCCCACGTTCGTCCACCCCAGAATCAGGGGTTAAGGGTTAACCGAAATTCAAGGAATCGTCCAGATCGGAATGCGGTGACCACTGGCCCAAATATCGTTAAGGGGGAATAATGGGGTGTTGGGGTTAAGTTGGGCCATGGCATCGTAGGAGGTGTCGATACGGCCCGATAGGATGCTGATGGTCTTAGAAAGTGCCACGAAACGAAAGCAAAGCCCCTGGACCGAGCGACGTTAGGTACATAGGTAACGAGACTCGAAGGCAGGGCCGTGGGAGAGACGACGAGCCGCGAGAAGATCCAAGACGCGAACTTCGTGGAACGGTGACCGGCAAGATGCCTGAATCTCCATGGCACTCCATGGCTCTCCATGGCTCACCCCATCAAACCATCGTACACCATACACACTCCGTCCATCTACCGTACCACGAGAAGGATGGAGGCTCTAATCAAATTAATATTACACTCCTGTAGTCGGTTAATAGACTCACCGGCTACTCATCTGCCCAAGATACTTTCGTCATGGCTACCCCGGGTCTCGAGAGACCCGAATTGCTCGGACTCGGTGAATTTAACATCGGACTCGCAGAATGTTCAGGTTATTATTATTTTGTATCCTCCACGCTGTCGCAACTGAGCCAACTAAGCAAAGCAAATGTCAACAACGTTCTGCAATTTCTTTCAAGCGGATCGTATGAGCGAGGACTAGCATTATTCTCAAAGAGCGTCCATCGTTCTTGATACCGACGCCTGCTGACGTGCAGATTCTTCGCTTCCCGACGCAAACATCAACGACGCTCCGCAAGACCAGACCGGGTCGATATTGGTACCGGTGAATACCTTGCAAGTTCATTACCGGAGACAATACCCAAGTGGTTGGCAGCACTTGATTCATGGCTAGCAGCCTACGTGCATGCGTATATCCACCAAGGACCCTGCAGACCTCAAGGCGGTTTACAAAGAGATTCAATCTACCGGTAGCTCGGAGGATTTGCTCCTGTTGGAACTGGGAGGCATTCGAGCGAAAGTGATATAATGAGGGACCGCGCGTTGCTATTAGGTCTCCTGAGTCGCGAGCGTAATTGAATCTGTCGCCGATTGAATGGAAACCATGAGAATTTTTGGAGCGTCGTATATTAATTCTCCACGATGGTCCAGAAGGTCCCTTGAGACGACATAAAGAATTTCGTCGATCCTTCGCGAGGTTCCACGTAAACCTTGCAATTAAAATATTCAATGTAAATCTTTGCCATAAAATTTTTCCCTTGCGAAGTAATTCTTTTTTTTTTTCACTCACATAATTTCTTCTCGCATTTTAATTAAACCATGTCAATGTGGTTTGATACGAGACGCAGATCTTGACGGGGAGAGTTTAATGCTCCTGTCCACGTGCACCTACCACAAGTCTCTTTTGTGTCAGGGTCCTTCGTTGACGTTCTTATTCACACGTGGCAGGAGCTGTGTCAACTACGAATTCTCAAGTGTCCTCGGTTCTATCGATAATGCGTAATGAGCGTCTTAGAAACTCGTAGAATTCGGGCGCGACGTATGTTTCGATCCTCGAAGGCGACTGGGCACTTCGGGTACCAGAGCGGCGAGTTGTGTCAGCTTCCTGGAAAAGATTAGGCATTGTTAGCGGCCTTCGCCGGGCATCGACCCGCACCCTGACCGTCCATTCGTCAATCCGTTCATCAGCCGGTCGTCGGTAGTCGCTATTGAAGATCTTGGCTTTCGGATGCTGCTACTGTATGGATCCGGAGCCGTTCTGCTCCCCAGGCAAATCGGTTCGATCGGCTGACATTGCGATGATTTGCAAATACGACGGGAGGCGCGCGCGTGTGCTCTAGAGAGGAAGGCGCTACGAGAGGCAAAGAAAGTAAGAGAGAATTGAAGAAGAGAATAAGAAGAGAGAGAGAGAGAGAGAGAGAGAAGAAGTAAAGAAAGAGACTTGGATATATACCGCGGCCATTTCGTGCCACGGAGCCTTGGAGTGGGACCGAGGTTGGGCCCAGCCGCCATTTTGGTACCCCTATGGTTATTAGAGCTGACCGGACGTCAATCAATAAGCGCCGCGCAACACTCTACCGATCAGACTTCTGTGTGTGTAAGCTTCTTCGTCCATCCTGTAGAAAAGTGAAGGTGTATGTTTGTAAGGAATTCAAATTACACCGTGAACCGCGAGTCTGGATTCCATTAGCGGCGGCGGCCATCTTGTTACATCGATATAAAGGCCGACCCATAATTTTTGTTTTACCATTATGTTCCGAAAGATCTGGATGAATTATTTTTAATATATTTTTTAAAACAATTTTTTAATTTAAATATTACAGTCATTTAATCTCGTATGCGTATAGGACTTTACACGCGCACGTACCTAGGATCGATATTCTCTATTAAAATATATAACGGAATCTCCACTGATTCACTGACTGGATAGGCTAAGATCCATGGATCGTGATCCAGCGATTCGCGGAACCTGGACGATCATAATACCTGGCGGAAGGTGCTCTCGTGTATAGGAGGCGTCTCTGAGACAAAGCGTTCTTGACTTCAGAGAACGTGGGCCCCGTTTGCTGGAAGATCCTACTATATTCTAGTGATCTTCCTCGTGGACCGAAACCCCACTGTCTACCAAGATCTCCTTACTCTGCTTCTTTCAAACAGTCGTTTGTCCTTATTTCGCAATGGATCTCCTTACACGGTAACGTCTCGGCGCACGTGAATTAAATCTTCAAATTTCTTGATGACGTTGTAATACGCGTTTATGCTTATAGAATCATTGTTAAATTTTATAAAAAATTGTACACCCGGTACAATCGATACATACAACGTGTCTTATGAAGCGAGAGAGTGAACAGATGATTTTGTTGAAAAAAAATTTTTACAGTACCAAGACCGCAGGATATTCTTCTCGTCTACCCCTCCGACGCTTCTTCCAATCCCCACTCTTCCCACATTCCCCCACTACCTTAACCACCTAACGAACCCAAGGAAGATGGAAGGGATACATGTGCCCTCCTCTACAACCAGAAGTCATCGCGTCCATCAGCTAGGCGTCCACCTTGTACACAACTCGTAGACACAGAAATTTATCTGGACAACGTTACATCGAAAAAGAATGATTAAAAAATTTTATTAGTGCAATAAAAATGTCACGATATCCAAGATACCAAGAAATAAATACATTAAACGATCGCCGTGCTTCGGCATTCGATCCAGTGGGAAATCAAAAAAAAAATATTGATCTTCATACGGATTCTCAAAGAGCTTAAGGGGATCTACTATCATCCCTTTTGTATGTCAGAGTCGCATTTGACACTCGGACAATCCACTTCGTATTGTCTAGGTCTGTCAGTTCGCGGAACCACTTCAGATCGGACAGTCTTCCTGCATCTTCCTCATCTTCTGTCAAGACGTGGATCCACTATTTTCGTAGTAGATAAAACCGAAAGGTACAAACCAAGCTCGTCTTGTCCACCCGCTGTGTAGTTTAAGCGCCGTTCAATTCGATTTCGTAGAAGCAACACCAAGGGGTCCCAGGTCGACACTCGGGTCCTCGATGATTCCCAAAGCGAACACGTCCGGCGTCTATCGACTCCACCAGGTACGTACGAATCGATAGACGAATCGATACGCACCAGGGCCAGGCTGGTGAGCATGTGTGCATGGTACGTCAAAACTTGAGAATCTTCAGGGCGCTAACGCCAGGCCTTTACTGCCTCGCCTGGTTAATTAGAAGAATCCATTAGCATTGATAAACAGCGCAATTAATATGCATGGCCGAGGCGCCTTCCTCCGGATGTCGATGAGCTGGCGAAGATGTCGCAGTTTTCGGCATTGTGTCCGTTCGCGCTCGTCTCTCTATTGTCCCACAGTTAACTTTCTTTCAGCATTCAATCCTCCGTTCCCTCCCGTCCTCATCATCGTCATCCCTGCCCTCCACCCTTCTTCAGGCCGGACGGAGGGGATCCTAACCATCACTCTCCTTGACTCCTACTTTTGCACTTTGCGGTAACTTTCTTTTTTTGGAAATACTCGTACTTACGCAAGCAAGACATATAGAAAGGATCCTCTGGTAAAGTCATATCTCGTAACGTACATCACCCTGAGGTGATCATTGCCAAATATTGATTTCTTATCGATCATCGAACTCATTGAATATCGTTCGTTAGTTATCGTATTTTTTTTTTTAATTTCATTCCCGCTTAACTCTGTATCGCATGGGAATAATTCTCTCTTTGAATTCCCTAAATCATGCTGGTTGATCACGCGTGCAGTCAGCTACGTTCACGCATTATCAGCTACGTGTCTCCGACCCAAGAGACATTGCATTGTCCGAAGGTTCTCAATGACATTCTTCGCCATTTCATTCATTGACGCACGCGATTAATGCGTGCACGCGAAATCACTTGACGGAGTTAAAAGGTGCATTCGCAATGGGCTACGTCATCGACGCGAATGCACTATGATGCATATATTCGCACACGATGTTATCTTATAGCAATTCGTACGTGATTTATTTTTTTCAATTTTCCACAATTAATGATAATTCAATATAACATATTAATTTGATATATTGCATTGATGGATTATTGCGTATCCACCTTTATTTTTCATTGTACCTGTAATCGTATCAACCCTAACCCTACCTGAATTCGGCAATTCCAATGCCATTCACAGCTTGCGCCACTATGCGCCGCATTGCGAACGCCAAAAAAAAATCCGTCGGCGTCCTTGGGTGTAAAAGACGCTCGTAATGTGAATGAGCACCTTGCATGAATCGCGACGATTGTTTCCGACAGGAAGTCTGGCCAAAGAGGAAGCCCCGGACTACGTCACCAGACGCCGCTCTCTGCATTACGCCTTTCGTGCCATGGTGCATGTGCCGTTTAACTGCGTTCGCACCTTTTGCATTTTACTCACAACGCTTGACATCGATACGCCGTATATATTATTTCGATTTATATATCGGAATAATATATATATATATATATACATAGCCCATAAGTCTATTTGTTATCGCAGTATATATATATATATATATTTCTATAGAAAATTCTATTTTCGCGACGACCAGACGATTCTATTTTGTACGACACCGTGCATTATGTACTAGAGCGTTAAAACAATAAATAGACTCTCGTTAAAAAGGGTCCTCGCTACATCTATGTATATAAATATGTCTTAGGGCCTATAAGAAATGTTATACCATGGCTATACGTGCAAAACAAGGGACAATTTTTTTCTCTCTTCCCAGTAACACAATTTCCAATAAGAATCCCTCGCCACACCTTTTCGGTGACATCCGCCCTTTGCTCGTGAGTTTACGGCAAATTGGAGACCAGCCTTCGTCCGTCTCTTCCGATGTAATTGGCAGCCGATGTACAAGAAGTTTTTCTGCGACTTGCCCCGATGTAATTGCCAGCAGCCAGCAACTAGTGTCCTGCATGTACAACGTTAAGCGCTTAGAGATGTCTTTGAGTTACGATGAAATCCGATCGCATATAAAATACATAGAATGGAAAATGAATTTAGGGTAAAATCGTGTGATTTTCTGTACACATATTTTTTTACGATCTTTAATATTTTATGGATAAATTTTTTTTTTCAAAATCAAGTCATTTTTTTTTTTTTTTCAGCCACCCTGTAACAGACACCCAGTGCCAACTCCTGCCAAAAGGGACAATGTAGAAAGGAGTAGCGGAAGTGGCGACTCTCGCATCGCGTGCCCTGTCATCTCGCGGCTCGTAAACCTTCTCCCTCGTCCCTGTCTTCGTCATCCGCGGCTCCTTCGACCAACTTCACCTCGTTTTATCTCCTCCGAGTCTAGCAGCAGGATCCTTGCCACCCGCGGATAGGACGTACCCACGCTCGAGAGCGTTCACTCGGGTCGCGTAATTGCTCCGCTACTGATTGACTTTTGCAGAGTTCCTTTTGTGCGACTCGCCGCCTACTTGTCTTCTGCCGCTCGAGCGATTGTCCCTGTGCTGTAATAGGCATTAATTCGGGGAAGCATCGGACGTCGGTCGCCTCGTTCCTCGGTTGCTCAACTCGACGAACTCGAAGCGATCCAGCCTCCTCCGCCGGATGACCCAGATAGCTCCTCCAGCCAATCGGAGCGCCGATGACTTCTCTAACGGATCAATAAACTGTATCAGCTTTCCTGTGTATTGTCAAAATAATCAATGGATCGATACGGGGATCAATATTATTTGTTTGTTCGTTATTTTTAACTATGGATCATTCCTGGTCCAGCCTCCGTCCGACTATCGATTTCACGACTCGTACCGGGTTAATTTTTCTCTTTGGGTTATTCCCAAATGACGACTATTAAAACGAATGTTAAACTCGACTGCGAACGATCTCCCACGGCTGTGACTGTGGGAGGCAACTCCTCGTGCCGCGTCGTAAACGCCGAAGGAGATGAGCTGGTTAATGCTCTGAGATAAGTAACATGGCGTATAAAGGAGCCGCTTATGAAATGAGAATAAAGCCCTGAAAAAGGCTTGGAAAGTGGGTTGGCGCGGAACCACCGAGCTAAGGACGAAGGCGGTCTCCTGTCTATTATTGGTTTACGACTGTCGTGGACAAAAACGTCAAAACCCACCCGGGTGTCTCAGGTACCGATGGTAATACCTGCTATGGAGTTATCAGTCAGTCTGGGTTATGAAAGGAGCATAACGACAGGACCTGGAGGAAACGGGTTGACGATGGTACATACGTCGTGACTCCCGGAGCAAAGTTATCTGGACGATGCTATAGATGTAGATTTTTTTTATATACGTAATATGTATTCAGACCGGATATTGGGTCTTGGTATGGCTTTTTATGCGATCGATAATCATGATAATTAAAATCTTTCCAACTTCAACAGGGATCTGATCGTTAGTCAATGAGAACGGATAGGATCCTCTTCCCGGAAGGATTGTCTTTTTCCAAACATCCCCTTAGGACGGCTCAGACTCATTCATAAAGTTTCATCACGATTCATCGCACAGGTGTATCTACGATTCTTCGTTATGAACATCCAGAACGTATCAATCGAATTCCAACGTAGTATTTCCAATAAGTAATATAACGTGGAGATAGTGGATACTGCTCTCTGAATGGATCCCAGTCAGGTCGGCTGGTCGGAGCCGATTTTTGTTCCTTCATCAACCCTTCGAGAGCCCTCCATTAAGAGAAATTCACCTTTTGCTGGAACAATGCCATTGTCCGGCGATAGCCTCCGCGGATGGTGGTATTTCCGGTTGGTTTCGGCAAAGTCTTAGATTTTTTTTTTCTTCTTCTGAGGGTTAGTTTTTCTTTGAGAAGACCATGACCAATTCACCCCTTTTGGAAAACAGGTCGAATGAAGACACCGTTGCTTTTTGAAAATTCTCAAACGATACTTCCGTATGTTAGAATTAGAACACATTCTTGTCCTTTGGACAATGTTTTTTTTTTTCTTGTATGAATTGGATTTTTTTTCTTTTCAAACAGGTAGATTTCTATACGATTTTTTTGAGGATCTTTTCAAACGTCTGTGAATCCAATTTTCACGGACTTTGTTCAATGTGTAACATTGGTTTACGAGCTAGACCAAATTCATGGATAGAATGACAAAAATTCTGACTAAATAAGATCACGCATGTGATCATGTGCGAGTCGTATGTCATTAGCAGGTAGCTTGTTAGGCGGTAAGGTTTGTAGATAATGGCAGGGATTACAACACGCGACCGTCATTAGCTCCTTCTTCTATCCCTCGAACACGAGAGACAAGACATAAATCATTATTCATAATAACCACGCGCGACAAAAAATTCCTAACGACAGATCCCGACTACGTTAAATGCTCGACTTGTCGTTCCACCTCATCGAATACCCAAAGAACTCACCTTAAGATATTTCATTTCGCTTTTATGAAAATTCATGAAAAAACCCCAATCGTAGAAACGATACCAGTAAAAACTAAATACTCAATCCTGTTTCTAAAAACCCCACTGCCGTATTAAAATCCACTAAAAAAAAATCCGCTCCGAAACTTCCGGTTCGCTTATGCAGCCCCATCGCAAAGACCAGCAGAACTTGAACGTCCAAGAACCTTCGAACAAAAATCCCATATGGCGAAGTGCTATTTCGGACCGTAGCCACGAGTTTCGCGGGGCACGAGAAGCTACCAGCGGGGAACACGTCTTCATCCAAAGTGGTAGCATCCATCAAAGTATCGGGAGGATCGAGAAGATCGGCTGCGTCCACGTCGTGTGGGTCCGAGCGTGCCGGACATAACACGGCGTCCCCTGATCGCGGGTTTTGCCGGTGCGCGACCCGAGTTTTTCGCCATCTCTTCTGGCGGCGACCGCTGCCAGGGAAGCCAGAGTGCATTACACGCAATTAGACGCCAGGGTGGCCCCCAGGTATGTCCGACAAACAGTCCCCGGACCAGTCCACTCCTCTTTGCTCCATCTTCCTTCCAAGTCCTTTCTCGTCCTACCGAGATGTCCGATCGTGTCGTGTCTTCGTTCGTCCACCCTCCCCTCCACCTCCCTTGCCCAACCTTCGTCACTGACTCTTCGCCCAAGTCCCCCGAGGGCACGGCTTGGGAAACTACCAGCCAATGTCCGCCATTCCTATTCCAGAGACAACATTGTGTACCTACCTCTGTACCTCCGTGTAACTCGCCGCGACAATTACTATTGTTGCCAGTTCACCGTGTGCGGTCCATGATGCCACTTCACTTTGTTCCATTCCCCTTGTTCGAAGTGATGGACCCCGGGCTGAAAGACTGTAACATCCTGTTACGTATGACAGAAGGTACAGATCGCCTTAAACAGTCTTTTTAACTTTATGTACCCGAAGATAATATTTGTTAAAAAAAATTTTTTTTTTTTTTCAAAAATCCACAATCCTAGTTCAATGTAAAATTATTATGTTCGCTGGTACTTACTTTCTGGGAAAATGAACTTTTCTATCAAATGTCCAATCGCTGGGTTCGTATATGGGTATGTGTACATATGTCGTATAGACAGTCAATGGCTTGGACGCTAACGATCCAGTGCCGCGCCGGGAGGGTTGCAGAAGAAGCGCCTGGCACCGTTTAACGCAGGATGCACGTAGCTCTCAGCTGCTAAGTGTAATTACCATCGCCGTAATTAATTTAGCCGAAGCCAGCACTCATTTACTCCGTGACTACTCGTTAGTATCTTCCTTTTGACATAGCTCAATGTGTTTCTTCAACAATCTGACTTTTCCGAGGTTACGGCTGACGCTCGGGTCATTATTATTTATCGTTTGCCGACGAACGTCGTTGAAATCAGCGAAGGACATCTTTAATTAATAATTAACAATTAATTATTTTCATAGCTCTCTGACAAACCAGTTGGCACCGCAGTCGGTGCCAATAGAAATACAGTCAATGTCAAAATTATACCTTTCTTCGATTTTTTTTTAATCTCATCCTGCATCTCGTTCGGCTGACACAGCTGCTTGCCTTTTCCTTCCAGTGTCTGAATAGCACAGAATCGCTGAGATCAGCCACTTCGTTCCATTGGCTGAGGTCGTCTTTGGCGACACGAGCCAGGATGTTCCATTGTGCCACGTTACCTCCTACCGCGCTGGGACATATCTATTCCCTGAAGTTGCATTGGAAATAATACATTTTTCAAAACTTCCTGATCTTTACCGCGCCGAAAGAATTGATAAAGAGAATGATCCGGGTATTTTCGGGTAGTTTGCTTAAAAGAAGCAGAGAGAAGGAGAACGGTCGGGACGCGTTGTCACTTAAAAAATATAGGATCCTCTTCCAGCCACCGATCCACAATTCTCCAGCTATACTCCGTCATTGTAAACTCTCGTTCTACAAGCCACGCCGAAGCGATCTCGAGCCATTGTTAAGGCAGGACCTTACAACCGGCCCGGACTGAACCTCCTAAATATTTTACAACTGACCCAGACCTTGATCTGGCACTACGTCTATTTCACTATAGGTACCAGTTGTATAATATTTTCTAATAGCAGTCTCGTGCCTCCCCCTATAAAAAAAAAAAAAGTGAAATAAAAATTATTTTCTTTCTAAATCATCCTATACTCCGTTCGCCCTAAGATATCTGATAAATCCGTATCGTGATCACGAGTGAAAATAATTTGACAAATGATATCGCTCTTTACGAACCAACTGAAAGGCGCAAAGTTCAGGTCGCTAAGGTTCGCTCTACCCGGTGGTTCAATTAGCGCAGCATCCGATGGGATAGCAGGGTGGTGCAATTGCGATCTGCCATATAAATTTCTCAGTAGCCCGCGAGGACTGGCTCGAGCTGGCTAACTGTGCAGACTTTCTTGCGCCTCGTAAACCACGAGGAGAGCAAAGAGTCGTTCTCTAAAGGGTATTAAACGCCTTCCTTGTAGGCTAACAGATGATTGCTCGACGACAGTTACTATCTGGAAATGGAGCCCAGGTAAAACAGCAACAAGCCAACTACAGTTACTTATTACTTGGCAACAGCACTTTAAACTGCTCGACATCTAACACCCCGTGTTCTCACGCCTCTGACAGTCTGAGGTTGTAGGTTGGTCTGTGACGATTAATGGAATTTCAATGTTGACTCAGACTGATCGAATCGTCGCCATGTGGACCTGGGTCAACGGAAGGTCGCTATGATCTAACCGAGGACACTTGCCAACCACTGTCCTACGGACGCACCGATAATTCATTTCCGATTACGCAACAGTCCTCTAATCCTCCTCTTGTCCTCTAAACATGCTTCAACTTAGAAAAAAAAAAAAAAAAAAAAACGCTTCGCGCGGGCGTTTCTGGGCAATTTGCCAAAAAATCGCCACCTACCTCTAAGTCTCCGCTAGACACCGAAGTGACCCGCGAATAGCCCTGGTCATCCCACGACGACAAAATCGCGGAGATTCGCGAATGAGTTATGCGTCGCTCTGCGCGCAGTTCGGAGAAAAATTTTCGCGAGAAGAATTCGTTCGCTTCGTTTGGAATTTACCAAAATTCCCAGCTTCCCCCTCGGATACCTTTGTGTCGATCAGTGAAATACATGGTGGGTTATCGTCAGTGAGCTTGATACCTGTGTCCGTGATACGGTGATAAGAAAGTGATAAAAAATTCCCTAAAGCGCAATTACGTAACTGCCATTCGCAATCCAGCCAACCTTCTAGATAAATTTTCCAAAATTTCAAGTCAGTCTACAGGCCAAATTTGTATGGATCAAAAATCTATAGATCTTGTGTCAAATACTTACGTGCATACCGTGCCGTTATATTTATCCGTACGTCTATGGATGTACAGCTACAGCTGTCAAAACTGACAGATCGTAAACACAACGCGAGTTCAATATAATCGCGGGAAATACCGCGCATGCGCTTTTCCGAATTAACGTCGTACCAAATGCACGAGATTGACTGTTACAAGTTCTCTCGATCCCGACGCATCCAGATGCGCCGGAATACTCATCGCCTGTCAGTCGTGCCTACCTAAGAAAACAGAATACCGCTAGAAATCACGACGCCCCGTAATGTGCGCGTAATATAAACTTCATACTAAAAATAATCCCAATTGTAATATACACTGCCGTTGGGAAAGAGGTTAAGTTATGAGAGGAGCACGTTAGGGCGGGATAAAACAACTAATGGAATTCTTTCTCGGGTGGCTTAAGAGGCTACCGTCCGCCGAAGCGGGTTTCTCTGTTTTTAGTTTACAGCCGGATACCGTCGAATAAGGATTCAAAAGACGTAACGGGTCGATTCGTTCGAAGTGAGAAGAAAAATATGTGGGAAGATATGGTATCTATTGTTAGTTCCAATTGATAAGATAGAAAAGTACTTTCATTGTTGTGCATATAAGAAAAAAATTAGCACATACCGATTTGATCTGGATAAAGAGTGTTGCTTTACAATATGTATACAGGGTGGTCCACAACGAACGCACTGATTCGGGTTAAGGTGTCCATGTAATATATATGACAGACTCAATTTTTAGTCGGTGCATTTGCACGTAACGAACCTGCATGTGTTATATACCTAATGGCTATATGCCTAATAACCCATTGACAAAGTTGCTGCTTAGTGAATGAAAATATTTGTATTGGCACGTACGACAGGTTTCGTTTAAAACTAGTAAATCTTTCTGCTGTCTTCAGTCGTCAATGACGTGGGCATTCGCGCGGTTGTATAGTCGGAGTTCTCTCTAGGCATGGCTGAGAGGTTCTATTTTTAAAGAGGAGCAAAAGAACATGGGCATAACTAGGCTGGCTGTAACGCCAGAGTGAGATCTGGTAAATTGACTTTTAATTTTTGACTTCGGATCCTTAGATTTTGTAAATAGCCTACACCGTCATCTTGATATTCGATTAGTGCAGTGAAATATAATTTTTAAGGGAAAATCGGTACAGAGCTGATTAATGCAATTGATGTCTATAACGAAAACGGGGTGCAACGTCAATTTTTATAGTGACTGTACATAAATCGTCGATCGTTCGTATTCATACTGTGACGTATTATAGTCGGATACGTGACCAAAAAAGACGGTGAATTTTAATACGGCGACGTCCTCGCGACGGTGCTTTCTTGAAATAATTTTTTTTTTCCGTGTTACGTTAGCAGAGGGTCTTAAAGAATTTTTTGTTTGTTTACCAAGAGTTCGTCCGTACTGGATATGGAGGAGGATATCTGTAGTGTCGAAAGGAAGGAGCGACGTAGACTGAAGAAGAGAAAAAGAGGCACGTCGAGTCTGAAACGATTCTTCAGAAAAGGTTAGGATCGAAGTTCTGTTGTGGATTAATTTAGTCTGCCGTGAATATAATTAATTTATCGTATCTTACTAGTTTTCGTCGTTGCAGCTTGGTGCAGAGTAAACACTGACGAGGAGGAATCTAGCTACGAGGATTCGAACGATAAGGAAGAACGTCGACACCGTAAGTACCACGTTATTCCTTATTTCCGATGAGATTTACCGACTGTAGGTAAATTATAGTTTATCATTGACGGAAGATAAACACAGAGGTGAATAGGAAAATGTTACCGATGGGAAGTTAGCGCGAGAAAATAAAAATTTATGTTTTTTTGAAAAACTCAAAAAACTGGCGTAGACGCACCACTCGCTACGTACTTGACTTGAATTAAAAAAAACTGTGAGGGAGCTTCAGAAACTTTCAGTGATTTATTAGGTCTATCTATGAGCAATCAAGAGCAATCAAGAGAAAACCAAGAACAATTAATTCAGCAGAATATCATATGAAAATCTCTGAAAATCATATGAAATCATATGAAAATTCCGGGATCTATCCCGGAACTGTTTGAAACACATCTGAAAACAGCGCTGAAAGACAACTCCTTATTCGTACCTGCACTGAAGCGTATGGCACGACTAGTATCCTTAATAGGTATTTTACCGATGTTACGTAGCACAACTATTGTTAAGTCTTATCAGGAACTTTAGAACTCTTCACCCGTAATTACAACTTCAACTTAATATACATCATATTTTTGGGTGATTTAAGGGCTGCCGAATGAGCCTAATTGCAATTAAATTGGACCACTCTTTATGAAGGAACCATGTAGAAACGAGTGTGGTGAACCCAGGTTGAAATTTGTCTGGGTCCACCAAATTCGTTCTCACTCACCTGTAATGCTAACATCAACTTATTACATATCAGAATTTTGGGCTACTTTTGGGCTACCACGGGATACGCATTATCGACGGAGCGCCAGGCTGTTGGTATCACCTAAAACCGGAGCGTTGTGCATCTCCCTACTCATCTCTGACATGTGAAGTGCACAATTCACACAAGCAACAATTTTCAAATCATTTCGAGAACAGTTAAGTGGAATCCGGAACCTTTATTTACCACTTTCGTAATAATTACCCCGCGAGTGACACAGGCATTTCATGCAGTCGCCAGCACCATCTTTCGGTGCATTCGGAACGTTAAATGGCTCGGTCGGTAACTTCACGTGCAGGTGTCACACGCGCAGACTTACGTGACACCATATACGGTAATATACCTGCATCTCTTTATCTTCAGTCAACGATACTCAGTAAGGAATTGTTCTTTATTAATAGTGGTTATTAATTAACATCTCCCGATAAATTATCTTACGCATTGAAGGATAGTTATCGCATAGAAAAGTGCCTAGGGCGTAATGAAATAATTTGTACGTGTCGGTAAAAAAGAAACGAGTACGAGCAGTAAGTGGGAAAAGTACGGCGCATGAAAATATCAGTTATCAATCTCGCCTGTTTTCTCGATAATAGAAACCAAGTGAAAACTTAAGTAAGAACTAATGAGGTATTTGCGCAACGAATAGACAGCGGCTTGAAACTTTCACCAGGTAAGATTCTACGAGGTGGCGATAACGGAGAGTCGATAATTGAATTGCCCAGTGAAGCGGTCCATGCAATCTGCTTATGACGCTGCATCCTGCAATTCAGGCTAGATTTTGCCTCTTACATCAGACACATTCCATCGTAGCCAATACTGGGAGAAATTTATGGGCACGCGGTTAACTTGTCAGTGATATCCCCTTTATTATCGATGGAATCTTGAAGAAATGCAGGAAATTACGAAGCTAAAGATACTTTCAGCGAATTACGAAGAAATTTTCAGGAAACTTTCTACCGCACCGCGACATCAAATTTTCACTGATTTCGCCGAAGGAATTTTATGGATAAATTATAACGGGAACGATATTCGTTTTCATCAAATCAGAAATTAATTTGTTGACACAACATATATGTATAACCCCGTTCATTAAAAAAATATTGATAAACATAAACTTGGAAAAAGTTTGCATTAAGGAACGTAGTTTTGGAATGTGGGTTGTTAGTAATTTGGAACTAAAAAAAAAGTATTTTAATGAGATGAAAAATTAATACAGGAGTCTTTAGGCGTCTTATAGACTCCTTGGAAAATTTCAAAAACTTATGACTTGTGTTCATTCAAAATGAAAAAAAATATCTCGTATATACATATAAGTATAGCAAAAGCTCATTTTTTCTCCTTTATCAGTTATGATTCGAGTTCTCCTCTTGCCAATAGATCAGCATACCAAGCGATTCCCTTACTAGATTGCAACATGAGAATGCACTAAGAGACGCTAATCACCAGGTCGAGGTTTCAGCAGGAGGTCAACTTTGGCCAGAGGTACAGGCAGCTTAGCAACCACAGTGTGTACAACCCCTAAAGGTCCAGCACAAAGTAGATGCCTAGCTTCTAGAGGGATGCAGAATATATTACAGGGGTCGATACCAAACCGCAAAGTAGATACGCTTACAAACCGGGTGTGCAAAATAACACCATAAAGTCATATACATATACCGACAGGGATGCCAAATCTTTTTATAAATATTACTAAAGATTTGAAAAAAAAATTTTGCACGTTCGATAAAACACCCCTTGGATAACTCTTCGCGTAAATAATTATTAAAATGAGCAATTAAAATTTTAACGAAAATAGTGACACCGGGCAGTAAGAATTGTCTCGAATAAATTGTCCACCCGTTGTATTATCGATATCTCGAATATTCTCTTGGGGAAGATACTTCATCCCCCTCACCATGACAGTCAACGCGTTAAGACTCCCACCCTCAATTTCTTGGATGATAGAATGAAAGAAAGAAAACACGTACCATTGCGGGATTTCGTTGAGTGGATTCTAAATCAAAATCCACCCCCGCCAACCCTTTCGCTTTACTATCTCTTCCCTTGCTTTCCTCCCACGTGTCACTTTCTATTTTACTTGTCTTTTAGCACACCTGATGTATATTTGACTATTGACAAATGATTTGAAAAATAAAATCCAACTCGCACACGAGCATCCACACGTGTGAAGTTAGCGGATCAACACCCAGCAGATCAATAAATGGGAACTTTTTTCACCTGCAACTCAATTCCATAGTTCATAATACATTTTAGTAATAGTTTTCGCAACAGCATTTATGGTTCGTACACACCGCGACTTACATACACGCGATTGCTTTACCTTTTCAAGAAAGTCAAAAAAGACCCCTGAAAAAGTTCGACTATTTTTTCTTTTCACCCCATAATTTATTTTATCCTGACGTAATTGTCGCAGCGCGTTACTGTAATCCCATTTACGAAAAAAATCTTTCATCTTCTTGACGCATCAAATCATAACGAAAAATCAACCTGATAAATCATCCTAAAAAATGTATATACCGTGGCTGTAGCCACAACAGAAGCAGTGATCCCAGGTCGGAGCTCTAAATTTAGTTAGGTGAAACGCAGGCCCTGGCATCCATCTACCCTGAGGACAATGGGTGCCATCCTCTATAATCTTCCCCTGTACCACAGCATCCCTCCCGTTTGAGTAACATCCATATACGTACACAAACTATACATTTGTTCTCGACATCCCCTCCCCCGACGTCTCTCTCTCTTTCCTCGCGAATCTGTACAAGCAACAATGCTCTTACATTCTCAGGAAGATTGCATTATCACGAGGTCGGATTTACACAAGCGCACGCTTAAGGGTTGCTATAGTATAATACTGTATACTGTGATACAGTACGTTGAAAATCTTCAGAATATGAAGAGAACACCCTTAAGAGAGTCCTTAGGGCAAAGTAACTAAGAGCAGCTCGAGATAATATATATATGGTGTATTTTAAATTACTTAACGATAAAAAATACAAGGGTGGTAAATAAATTCGTAACTTGATATTTTGTTCTTTTTTTTTTTTAAACCGAATACCCAAGGGTTGTCACGAAAGGGATATGGGGCAAATAGGCTCTACATAAATATATTCGATCATGTTCCGTACTGTAAATGGGGTTGATCTGAAAAAGCACCCTTGGCAAAATATATCGACATATCAAAGTACGTACGTGCGTACAGGTATATTCTCGTGACACTTTCACCCTTATGAAAACTCACGAGAATTCATTTAAGGGTTGAATTGAATCGCAAGAATTTACCATCTCACGAGTCGCTCTTTGAATTATTTAACGTTCGTAATATATAGTAATAGTATCTTAGAGATAGATTCGTGACACGCGGTACCATATTACTTTCTGTCTTCGCTCTCTATTTATCAATTTGTCATTCTGTCGCTCGATCAGGACCAACCACCCAGTTCCTCCCGAAACTCACATACGCCATGTCCGCCCTTTTACGATCTTCGCCTCTCACGTATCCAATGGACCAAACCGCAACGTTCCAAGGTCCGTGGTTATTGATTTTTATTTTTTGTTCGTATAAAACAAAGCAAAACTTATGGGTGAATATATATATGTATATGTGTACGTACATGCTGATTAAGGACAACGTCATTCTATTGTTCACGTGTCCTCGAGTACTTAGCGTTGATGAGATAATTATTTAATTAAAATTACACTACGTAATTAAAATTTTCCTAATTCTGGAGCATTATTTGGTTGTCTCTTTGTGGTTTACTTTTTTTTTTTTTTTTTTGTTAATTCTCTCCCGTTAAGGATCTCTGTGGATGCTGTCGGGTACAGAAGGCACGTTGGACGATGGGATACGTCGTCGTAAATAATAGCGAGGAAAGAGATGCTTTTCTAGGAAATTCAATTTTACCGAAGGATCCCGATACTATTTCTCGAACCAAGAGTTACAGATTAGGGTAGAGGGAGGATCAAATTCGAGAGGAATCCAATAAAAGTTGGAAAAAAAATCCAATGAACCGGTTCTTTGACAATGGGTGATAAGGGAAAAAAATTTTAGGGGAAAATAATAAGAGAAAATTCGTGCAGCTTTCGTACATTGCTACCTACGGCAGTATCGTTTTTCAAAAATTTGATTAAAATTTTAAAAAAAATTGGACACTCATAATCGAATAGACTGAAAATTTTATCAATACACAGTTGGTATTCGTGTCTTGAATTTACCTACCATCGCACCTAATCCAGACAGATTAAATATGAAGGATTAAAAACTTTTTCATACCTTTACATTTTTTACGTAATTATACATTTTTTCCAATCGACATTTAATTATGATAGCGACGACCAATCGGCATCGAGGAAAAGCAGTTATGGCACTTCGAGATACTTTCGATATACCATACGTTGTCCATGACACGGATCTTCGGCTAAAGGGGTTAAAATGACTTTCGGACTTTAGACGAACGATTCCTCGTCACAGTCATTTGTAATTAGAGCTTAGAGAGTTTAGGTGAATTTGGTAATTCCAAGATGGTGAGCGGTTTGTCCTGGTCAGAAATTTTCATAGCGAGTAGATGGCGCAGCTTACCAGCATCTTATCCCCCTCGTCGCCGGAAACTTTGACAATTACGTTGTGACAGTTGTAGAATGTTAATTCAACGGATTTCCAGGGTGGCAAATCGCCACTGTTAAGTTTTAACTGGTCAAAGAGCTCTGTATATTATTATCATTATATTATTTGTCCCATCGTCTAACAGACTGAATCCTCATTATGATTTAATAGGCCATAGCGTTTGCCTGCAGCATTCTACAGTGACGGACACGCCTATGCCCTCGTGACGGACATATAAATTCTGTTGCTATCATGGGAAAGCGTGTCGGGATAGATTTTCATTAAAGTCTGTCCATGATAAAAAGAAAAAAAAGATAGCGGAAGGGATGTGCCAAATGCACGTCGTGCGAAAATTGACGGACGGGAAACGAACTGAAATTGACGGATTGCGAAATACGTGCTGGTATTTTCGAGTGCGTTCATCCTGAAGTTGAATATCTTGTGCGCCAATTTTTTTTTTCTTTTCCCCGATACTTTCACTTTCTCCCAAGCAATGAAATCGAAGGCGACAATTATAATGGATATTGCGAATTTACGTGAGGAACTTTAAGGCTGTTTCCACAGGGTGGGAATACATAACAAATTAGGGGCTGAAAAGTTCGAATTGGAGGCTCGAGACTCTTAAGAAGACAAATGCAAATTGTAAGCAGTAGGCACTGAGAAGATATAAGGAATTTTTTTTTAATTGAAGATTCACCTTAAGCTTATTCTCTTATATTGGCATTATGTTTGATACAGTCACTATTCTCTCTTATTCCCGAAGGGAACGGAATTGCGATCCGGAGGGAGAAAATGTGGTTCATCCGGAAGCGAGACAACTCCAGAGAGTCAATAAAACTAAGGCAATTTCCGTTTTACATTACGACTCGCTAAACGTGTTTTAGAAAATTTCTCATGAAATGCAGGGAATTGCACTGCTTTTATAAAGCAATTGTATTTACATTCCTGTGGGATCATCGACTGTTTTACGGACTGGAAAAAGCTGTTCAGAAGTAAAAACCGTATATGCACTTCACAAGCAGACACATACGTTATCGTACGTTCGTTCCATATATTACTTCCGCGCAACCGTCTTATTGCAAAATTCCAAAAATATATTAGATGGAATAATAAAAATTTGCAAAAAAATATACTGAAAGAAGGATGAGTGAAAATTGGAAATATTTTATATTAAATTCAAAGATAGTAAATATTAGAATGATTTATCGAACAGTAAAAATTTTTAATCCAACCAATTCTTCATTCCTGGAAACGAGTCAACCGCCGAGTCAGTAGTTATTGAGCGAAATTGGCGAAAATTTTCGCAGCATCCAGCAGAGCTGAATTCCCGGTCCGTTTATGTACCATAAGATGGATCGATCGAGCCATAATACATAAATAAGATGAATTCAATTCACATAATAAAGTCCAATCAGAGAAAAAGAAAGAGAGATGGAAGCCAATTAGCGTGTTCGAAGTTGCTTCGTTAGAAAAGATAAAAAAAAGAGACGCGCTAAGAAAAATAATAAAAAAAAAGAAGATCCAAGATCTTACCCAGTGGACACCGACCATGATCATTTATCTCAAGGGCTTATCCTACGCTTGTCAGATATTCTAGACTGTTTTCACAAAACCCACCAGGGCGTCCTAAGGAGGATGGGTGAGGAGCCAGAAGCTGTTTAATTAGCTCAGAATCAAATCAAACTCTAATTGCATTTCCTCTGCAAGTTTACTTCTTTTGAAAAAAAAAAAAAAAAACAAATGGCGTAAAGCTCCATGAAACTTTCATCTCGTCAATTGAAATTCATCTGAAATCGTATAGTATACACGGAATACCATTATGGACCCCAGGATGATTACGTGCGTATTACAATAACGCTAAAACCAGATAATGTAATGAGATTTAGCCTGAATTGATTATACAGTCCAGTTTCTATGGTTTTACTCTAATCCTCCTGCTCCCAGTTCTATTCGTTAATCCCGTAGTCGCCACTTTATCTGACTTCCCTCTTCGCTTTTTCATTGCCTCAGCTCGTTACTTCGCTCTCTGACAATTAAAGTAACAAGTTCGAGTGGAAAATTGTCACTGTTACGTGTCCGCCTCAATTCGATATACAAGATCATCCATCTGGACCACAAGAGGCTGTGACTTTTATCGATTACACATGCCCTTAGAATATTTCCAGTTGGCTCGAACCTCGATCGCGTGTATTAAAGGAAGTATCAATATTTTCAATATATCACAGGACCAAAGGATAACAATAATAATCCTGATAAAATTAATCAAGTGACCCTATATAAAATATTTTTATAAGCTTCAAATAATATCAATATATATATATATATACTTTTTTCATGAAACCCAGATAATCCTTACAAGTTATACAATATCAGTTGATAACCCTTCAGTAATATTCTTATCAACTGATATAGGATATTCTAACCAATAAAGTCCTACAGTTACCTGGCAGTTGTGTCAACACTTTGTTAATCTCGTCCTAATGTCTCTTTCTCGTTTCCACCCACCACCGCCCCCCCCCCTCCCCAAATAAAGGACGACTACGTAGGGAGAAGGACGAGGTACGTTTCATGCCAGGATAAATGTTATTTCTACCGGATGAAACAGATGGTCAGGATTCGCCTCCTCTCAGAAGAAGTACATTAGCTGAGAAATCCTCGATATGTGCTTCGGTCGACCGTAGTTTCTCCGTTAAAATTCGCACCAAAACCGGATACCTTTTTAGAGTAGAATAAAATAATATTTAATAAATATATAATAAGACAGTCTTTGATCGCGTTACATTACTATCTCCCATAATTGGGTGTGAATCGAGTAACGCTCGTGGGCTGAGTAGAACGAAGCATAAATTGCAAATTTCCTGACGGCACACAATTAATTAGAAACTTCTCTCCAGGTAGATGTTTACCCGATAGCAAGCACACTATGACGAACTCTGCAAATTTATGGAGCGTTTCCAACGACCCGCTGGCAATATGCTGTTGGCCAATCTTAGAACGAGACACTGCATAGGTACTACAGATATTATATATAGATGAACAGATAGATCATCCAGAATGGAATGGCAAATAGCTTATTTATATGCACACGTAGTATATATTTGAATAATATATAAATGGATACGGTACTTCAATACGGTGATACGAATAACTTGAGCTTCTCGATGCTTTTGTATTCAAAGAATCCACTATGGGTCCAGACCAATGCACGTGATACGATTACAAAGCTTTGCTAAGTGTTTGCGAGCATATGAATACCAAGGCGATTACACGCATTGATAAGAGGTGCATATGTGTATACACATATGTGGGCGGGCAGATCTTACATTGGAATGTGCAGCATCGGAAAATCAAGAAGCTCTCTGGCAGCTTTGCAAGTTCACGTGGAAGAGGCTGAACTATATGGTGAAACTTGAAAATATATAGTTATACTATATACACTGGTAATCGAGCTTATCGATAAGTGTGGATATAGATTAGTCGATCGTAACGACTGTTGTTAATTCGAAGAAAGTATAGAAGTAACGATAATAGAAGATTATGGTATAATAAAGGGGAACGTAAATTATATAATTTATCGTAATAATTATACCGATGGCATATATTATTATCGTATCGCGACCCTCCATTTTCGCGAGAGGGAAATAACTCGGACGAACCCTGAAAGTACGTGCTAGCATTCGTTGTAGAGCATAATTTGTATCGCAGGTCGAAGGTTAAGGGTAGCAATATTTATTGGAAGGATTTCTTTTTAATGATTAAGACGTTACCGGTACGTCACGTAGTTCAGGAAAGAAAGGATGAAAGTACGGTTGAGCTATATAAATTATTTTTTCGATAAATTTTGACCGAGAAAATTTTTTTTCGATTCATATTAAATATACGCCCGGTATGGTTTATGTATGTTAATACCGTTATACAATATTGTGACGTGCGCGATGAATTTCATTTATGCATAAAATTCTAAAATACCATAAACATTATTGTAATAGGGTGCAAAGATATTGGCTAAGGGCTGCGAGCATACCTTGGTGACCTAATGGCAATTTATGGGTGGCAGGTGACAATAAATTTCCAGCGCACATCCAGAAGGTGACCGCGCGTTCAGACGCACCAGAGGGTGCTACGTCTATTCGCCTAGTATACTGCCAATTTCATATAGCCATGAGATATAGAATATATATACAGGGTGTCCTGTATAGTACAGAGTGACTGTGAAGGGTGTTGAAGAACACGTGGGTATTACGTAAGAGCTTTTCAACGTGAAAAATCATCGGGAGCAGTACTTGGACCCCTTTTTTCCGGTCAAGTGACTCCTTGCGATCAGAGGGTAGTAGACGTAAGCACGTTTAAAGTCCCAGTGGGAATTTGAGTTCTTCCAATATGTAGCTACATAGGTGTAGAGATACGTATAACCGTGCGCTAGTAGGTACGAGGAGCAGGTTATACAAAAAAGATATAATGGTCGCAGAGGGATGAAGTGATTTGGATTTTTGAAAAAAAAAAAAAGAAAATTGATGATTTTGGTTTAAGACCATTTTTTTAAATCGACAAACTGACTGACGTCACGACACAATTTATTTTCGTTAACGGTGAAATTATGGCTGCAAGCACACACTCTCGTATGGAAGAAAGTAAAAGGATGGTTATCGATCGGGAGTCTTGTTTTCGGGGGGGGTGAGTGGAATAGGGGTTGGTGCAGGAATTGGTTTAGCCCACCGTAGGAATTTCGTCATCCGCAAGCTCATCTTTCTCCCCCGTGCGAAAAGTGTCGGTTTAATTTCCAAAGATGGCTTAGGATAATCCCCATTAAGTACACATTATCCGTGCAAATAATGGAGGAAATCGAAGGGAGGATTTTCCAGCACGGAATGACGCCGAGATACCGTATAGACCCGGACCTGGTCTCTGTCTTCTCTAAGGGCTGGTCCACACAGCCTCCTTCCCCGAGCACTCGATAGAGATATTGATTCTCGGTTTCCCTCAAGTATCCCGAAACCGGTAGTTCCGAGCAAGATCGTTGGATTTGACCACAGGAAGTGGTCAATACTCGATACCATGAGCAACCCCTAGTTACCAACCCCTGTCTGCCATGTCGATAGTATATGGAATGCAAAGGGTGGTACCCGTCCTCTCTATCGCATTTCCATTTCGCGATTTCACGGAAGTGGGTTATATTATCCTAAAGCAACCAATTCCCACCCCTGTATTTCAAGGGAGTAGTGGTAGGTAGGTGGGTGAATAGGTACCTACCTACCACCTAGTAGTAGTACCTAGGTAGACAGGAGGGTGGAAATGAGGAGATGGAGGAACGTCGTATCCTAGTGTTCCGATGGTATGGGCGACCATGGCAACAGGTTGCCTAGCAACAGCGGAGCTTTCATCCTCGTACAGAAGCTTTTTTTTTACCAGGATACATTTTACGTAGAGAACTGAAATTTAAGCTCATCCATTATTTACGCACTGTGGCTGCAATAATATTCCAGAAAGAACGGAAGCCCCGAACCTCAAAAATTTCGGACACGTCTCCGCGCCCTCTCCTATCTTTTTTTTTTTCCAAGGGATGACGAGGGTACACGTTATTCCCACCTCAAGATCCTACCGAGACACATCTCGAAATCGCCGACGCTGTACGGTGCAATACGAAAGTCAAAAATGGCGACTTCCGGTATCCCGAAAAATTCGTCCAGGACACTTCAGCCAGATCGTAACCAACGTACCAAGAACGCAATTACATTATCGTGAGAATCGTAAACGTCGTAACTCCGTTTAGTTACGCGGACTATATTATCTCCAGATATACAAGGCTACCCGGTATATTCTACTTGTCAACTATATCTGTAACGCAGACTCTGATACCTACGTACATCGTACGCGGATAACACAGTGATGCCAGCAGTCCTGTCAATAAGCCAGACAATGTACAGAGTTATCCAACAGAAACGCACCTTTGATTACGATAACCTGTCAAAGAAGTTGAGTAACCCTGTGCAATATGGCTGACTTAAAAATACAGCAGGTATCCATTAATAAAATTCGAAAAAGGCAAAGGTCATAGGTTACCTGCGTGTGGCATTGTTTTGTTCGCTTCGATCGATGCAATTTAAGTGTACCGGTGAGAATAGGTAATTTATCGTACGATATATTCTACCCTTGGAAAGCAACCCTCTGTAACGTTGGAAACATATGAACAACTTCTACGTGCTCGAGAGTTCGTACGCAGACGTATCAGTATCATCCCCTTGCAACTATTATTTTTATTCGCGCAGATGCGATGGAGCAAGTGATAATTTTTTTTATCGCCGATGCGCATTATCGATTTCTTGACCCTTATTTCTGATCATCCCTTAATACTTGCCCACCCATCCACCCAACCCCGCACCACCGTATACCCCGGTGATATCTTCCTGCAGTCGCATTTGCATATAAATGAAACGTTAAACAACACCCACCCCTTTGGACCACCCTATGTCCTTTGCGAAATACGACCCCGTTTAACTGAAATTCAGTAGCCCGTCGAAGTGCTTCGTCAGAATTAAATCGTTTGGCTGCGAATAAATTAGTTTGACTTCTTCGACCCTCGCTTAACCCATGACCTTCATACCTTTTCAGAGATTTTCGTGTACAAGTATACATATATATATACAAGCGGCATAGCCCAATGGTACTTTTATTACACCATCTTGCTATTCCGCACAATTCCTAACATGTAACCATGATATCGTAAAAATTTTGTGACATCGTCTTCCATACCACCTTTGGTATCCACTAAGAAATTTTTTTTATTAAAAATTAATTTCAAGGTAAAAACTAACGCAGGCCGAAGTTATTCGGTCACTGTGGTCAATCAAAATATAAGCTTGAAGGGGAGAGAGTGTTTTATGGGAGCTGGTTTGTATGGTAATTTACTTAAAAAAAAAACACCTGATGGTTAACAAGCCCCAAACGTATAATACAGGGTGGTACTAAAAGCACCATAAACCCCGAGGAAGACACTTAGCAATTCGTCAAATAAGCATATATCAAGTATTTAACAAGTGGATTCGACCGCAAGGGTTTTTAACTTTGTCAAAAGTACCAAGGGTGCTCTGCCACTGTTTTATTATGCATTAGCACTGTGCACGTAACACCCCCATGTAAACGTTGTATCTGTATATGCATATGTGTATGCTGGAATATGTGTATATACATACACAGGGTATACATATAGGCAACTGTACAGTCTGGAATATGTATTTCCTGTAACGAAGCTTGAACATAGTGCAAACCCATGTGCAAATACATATTGTAACGAAACACAGAAATCACATGCACTTCGTGCAAATAGAAATCGGCGACCCGGTGAACTATGAAAATAGCTGCGAGTAAAACAGTTAGTGCGGATATCATTGCGATTATTCTGAAAATTACAATATATCCGACGGAGCGACAGTACATTTTGTCGATAACGAACGGGCTGAAGCATTTTCGGGAGAACGTTGCGTGAATTCCGAAACAGGAGGATGCTGGCTTCACTTTGACAATAATTCCGTTCAAAGAGATAAATCCTTCAGGAACACGGAACCTGGACGCGTCGTTTAAAGCCAGGCGGATATTTTCGTGAATTTCTGACATTTTTTCATTGCTTCGTACGATTCGCGGGTAAATATTTTTTAGTTTTTTTTCCTTATCGCTATAATGAATTTTTTTAATTCGAAAAAAAAAATTGAATCTCATTGATCTCATATTGCTCGTAACCGTCCTGTTGAAGAAGACTGTACAAAATTTTGCAAATTTTTTAATACGAATCATGAAATCTTATTGGACAGGAAAATCGTGGAGGAACCTCCTGGTCTGTTGAATAGAAAAAAAAAAGAAAGTTCTTGAAGGACTACTTCCATTTGCAGATTGAGTCGAATTCCTTTCAGGGGGAAACCCCTCGGGAGGCTTCTAGGGTCTAGGTAAAGGTAAGACACCTTCAGGAATATCGGTACAGAAGTCTACCGAAGGATCCTTGGCAATAAAATCGAATAACCGATTTATCATGGAGAGAATTTTTCTATAAGGTCGTTACATACAATTTCGTAAGGGTTGCCAACCCTGAATGTACTTTTTTCTCACGGCATAGAGACTTCTCTTCTTGAAGACAGCTTCTGGAAAAAAAAAAAACATCTATTCTCCCTTTATTCTTGTCAAACAGAATTATTTGGTGCACGTAGGTCAGGTATTTCCGACACAGCCCCTTGCCCGAGGGGGGGAGAATCTAATCAAATTTACGGGATAGACGCGGAACTAAAACAACCTCAAGACAAAATAAACAGACCTTTTTAATTTACTCAGCGACTACTGCGATTAAGTGCCCACTCAGTCTTTTTTTCTTCAACGTGTGTAACTATATATACATATATGTATGAAATTTAATACCCAAGATCCCTTAAGGTGCGTACACAGAAATATGAATAAATATTCAAAGTTTTGGTATAGCTATAAAAAAGTTTTTTGTTATACAGTAAGTCTGGGACTTTGGGGGAGAAGGGGGGGGGGGGGGGTACTAGAATGCAAGTACAACCAAGAGGAGTTAAATAGTGCAAAACAGGGAGTAACAATAGAGAAACCAAGAACGCGAAACAACAACGAAACCATTAAATAACCCACTAAAACTTTCCAACCGATTGAGCACGGTTAAGGGGCAAAAAATGAAGCATGTGTACCGGGCATAATGAATCGCGACCGTATTTGCTTGGTGCGAGCCGTTACTATATATGTACGTTATATAATATGTATCGTTAACTCGTCCATATTATATTCTCTGGTCCTTTTCACATTTTTCAACCCTTGAATAACCAGAACTTTCCCTTTTGCTCTAAACCCTTCCGAAAGATAAGACTTTGTATAAAGGGTGACCCGTTAGATTTTCTGGAAAATTTTCAGGGTAGTCTTATACGTATGCATGCGGTACGTCTGCACGCTTACAAACCTTGACTACTATTACCTGTATAGATATAGTGGTTGGAGTGGGTAACCGTGTTTTTTTTTTCGATTTTCTTTTTCACGCTTTTCTTTTTTTATTTCTGACTTTTCTTTTATCAAGATCAAATATCGCAATACCTTATACGAGCGGTGCACGAAGACATCGACGACAGTTTTACGACCAACCGTAAGAAACGTGTGGCCAGCCACGCTACTGCGAAACAATATTTAAACTTTTGTAGCGGACGATACTCCATCCTTTTGCGGTATTGAATACAAATTTCTTTTTCTTTTTGAATTTTTTTTCCGTCTTAACGCCATTGGTGGCCGTGCAATTATCTCAGGCACGTCAACATGATTGCCGAATGTGTCTTTTATTATACATATAATATCGTGAAATTTTATGGCTTTGGGCAATTATATTGCGAATAAAAAAAAAATATTGCCAGGTGTCAAATTTATCTTCACTTTTCTTTTTTCTTTTATTCATTTTTATTATTCATCATATTATACCAGAAACGAGTCTCGTTTTACTAGTGTCGATGGAAGGACACTTGGCATCGATGCCAAGTGTCTATGAAATTTAAATGGCCCGCCACTATAGCGACCGACATATTTACATGCCCCATTTATGGTATACGTAAACGAATCGAGTCTCGCGGAATTAAAGTGTCTCAATGAAATTACAGGAACTCTGGAATACGGAGTATCGAGGAACCTTTGAAATTCTCTGCCGAGAAAAAGAATTCTTGAAGAGCCATCAATCCGACGTAATCCATGAAAATCCTTTGAATCTAATTATCGCCGTTATAAGTAAGTTTTATGATTTATGTGAAAAACGAAAACAGTTTGTCATAGTAAAAAAAAAAAAAAAAAAATTCTACAGTCATATTGGACACTATTTTATTAATCCAAAAATAATGAACTTTTTCCCCGTGTTATTAGTAACACTGAAAAATTTCATAATGAAAAAGTTAATAATAAATTTCAAAAAATCTCGTCCAAATTTAAAAACTGCCCTGTC
>JARQSV010000750.1:86500-103704 GCA_030142285.1 Calameuta idolon | reverse complement strand
TCAGACCTCACACACTGGGTATACTGGAATCTCCAGTTCAGTCTGATAACTCAGTCTTGTTGACCACGTGATCATTTAAAATTATACAATATTTTAATATCAATTTATTCAGACCTCACACACTGGGTATATTGGAATCTCCAGTTCAGTCTGATACCTCAGTCTTGTTGGCGACGTGATCATAACAATAACGCGAATAATCAAAGTTGAGTAATTGCATTAAAACTGCAACGTGAAAATGCAGTACACAATCTGTACTGTATTATATATATATATGTGTGTATACATATATAGATATAAGGTTGAATAAAGCTTGCAGCCCTGAAAGCTTCTGAATATTCTGTGGTCCTGAACCGCGTCCTCTCGATCCTTATGCCACGGCTTGCATAATGCAGCAGCCACGCTTCTTGAACGGCCTTTGCTTCTATTTCAATTAATTATATTGGTTCGTACATGCGCCCTTGCTCTGGCTTTGTCTGGACCATTACAGTCGCCGGTTAATTTGCATGAAAATTTCCGTAGCACCTCTATACGCTTGATGCACCGATGCACTTCTGATTAGAGGATTGAAACCCTGACGACCTGCGATCGTTTTCAATCCCTATGAAATTGGATGATTAGTATCTCAGTTGCGAATTAGAAATTTGACTAATTGGATAAAGAGAATGCGGAAACATCTTTGTTATCGATATATCGAAAATCTTACCAGAATTCATTTAGAGTGTGACAAAATTTTTCTCCAGCTGCTTAGCGTCGGTAACCAGGTCGTGAAGGGTCTGCGGGTCATGACCTTACGGCGTGACGTGAAACGTAAGAAAATTTGAAATTTCATTCGAGATATAAAACTTCGTCGCGTCTTATAGTCTCGGGGATGCTGAATTTTACGCGATGCCGATTGGCTGATACCGGAACGATGGTAAATTTTCAAATATTAATTTTGAAACTTCATTAACTTCCTCGTGCACAGCCGTAAGTAGGAAGCAGATCGGCCACGTCTGAATTCTACCGCGATTCATTAAATGTAAATGGGCCTTTAAGCTATCATGAGTACGTCTACGCAATATTCGTTAGAAACGGATCATTTCCTTAACCCAGTTTCCATTTAACTAGTGCTTTATTAAATGTTCCTTTATTGGAGCTACTTATATATACATAGTTATACGTACCATGGATAACGTTAGTGAATACGTGTCAGGGTTAGATATTATATATTAATGAGAAAATACGACATAGAGATCAGGCGAAAGTCCGCGTCGTGTAGCTCGTTAGAGATGCAATTTCAGGAAGAAAATGATATTCGTATTTTATGGTTAATTTTACAAGAATAAAAATTCACGTCCTACCTTCAGGATCTAATTCGTTTTCAAAGAGAGATTTATCTCTGGACCAAAAAGAAAGAAATCTAACTGTCGAATACAACATTTTAAGCTTCCTGAGGAGCAAGGACCTAACTTTGCCAGCAAGTAAATTTTAGACATTCAAACTTGGTAAACGCGTCGCAGACACTTCTCGAGCTTTAACGAAACAGGTACGAAAGCTTTCACGAGCTTTACTCACTGGCGCATCGCTCGCCCCTTTACTGCTTCTCCTGCAAGACCGTTTCTTGCTTAAAATAAGTACAGAGGGGCTCAAGGTACCGCGAGAGACGCGACAGTAGTCACGTGGTACAAACTGCAAGAAAGTGCATTGGGAACAATATAAAAAATGCAGCTAAAAATTTTAGATTATAATATGGAAATGATTATAATATGGAAATACCACAACTTCACGATTACCCACGTAACAGATAATTAAACAGCTGCCCATAGTTAATATCGCCTGGAATTATAATCACGCAAGAAATTGCAATTCTCATGAATATCGAAAAATCCATTATTAAATTTACATGACAGTACAGCCAATCGCACAAAAAGCGTTAACGATCAAGTTACCGAAAAAAAAAATATTAATATCTCGTAAAAACTTTTGATCGTGCATTAAACAATTTAAACTTTTAATCCGCAACTATGCCATTGTCATCCATCGAATCTGTACTTAATTAAAATATTGTTATCATCCAATAAAAACCCACCCTTCGAAACTTCCAAGGGTATTATATCGGTGCAATAGGCTGGAAAGGTATAGTAGAAAAACGTGTGCATCCAGAGACGAAAGTTATGTAACAGGTGGTCTGAGCATTGTTAAGTACATATACATATATATACACGTATGTTAGCCTTATACGTCACTGAAATTCTTGGCTGGAGGCTCTCGACTTTCTCTCGACTTACGAATGTGAAAAATATAATCCCCTCCCTTTGCCTCCCCTACCTTCCCACTCATTCTCCTCCACTCTTGCATACGTACCCACATGTGCACACACACGAGTATGCCTACAGACGCAACAACGCTTTACCCCTTTTATCCATGTCATCCCCTCCCCGCCAGCCCCTTCTCCGCGATGGTAGACATAACTGCAAATGACTTTTTAATTCGACAAAATTTCTCTGAGCACCACTCACGGTCCTTTACGATATGTCTGCAGCATCCGCTGGCTCCTGTGACATCTCGAGAATTATTATCTTTTGACCAAAGCGAATTAATTGATGATTTTCAAGTTAAACGTGTGTCTATATGTATATACACATTTTCTGTATATATACAGACAAGAATTCTATTTGCTGATAAATCCAGCGTCGCGACGCTAATATCCACTGAATCGATCGTCCCACAAACATTTTCCAAATATGCTCATTACTTAAAATTCAATCGACTGTCATCTTTCCTGATTGATAACGAATCACGCACACATACGCATTGTTAATCAGTACACGTATCGTTGCGTAAATTTTGGTATTACGGGTGCGGTAAGCTAATACCATGTTGCGGCGTCGATATGGCGTCGGTCTTGTATCCCTGGAAAGTGGCTCCGACGGAAGGTTTAATTAGGGCGATGTTTTATCAAGAGGGAGTTGAAGCATGATTGATTACACATACATACGTTTATATGTATAGGCAATAATTGCGATTGTGTTCATGGTTGATAAGACTCGCTGCTATTGCGGACGAAATATTTGCCAGGCTCGTTAATGACGATGAGCGACGGTAAAGGATGATGATAGAAATTAATACAAATTAACCGGAAAATAACTAATGATAAGGGATGTCTCTAACGAGACGGCCTATCAAAGGGGGGCGTTTGAATTTTCAACTGCATTGGGGTATGCCCATTATCGCAGCATCCCTATTCCCAGGGTCATTGTGGGAGAGAAAGGGGTCAGATTCAGCAACCCTTTTTCACGTTCTTTCTCAGTTGGAAGCTGCACAAGATTTCTTCCCTTGCGCAAAGGGCGGCGTCGTATCGCGCATCCCTCTCAGGACCTTTACTGGGATGCAAACGACGTGCTGAGACTACTGGGAATCATTTATGAGCCTAAGAATAAGCTGGCGCCTTGGATGATGTATGCCTGATTTTATCGGGGTTATGAGATATCTAAATTTGAATGAGAATCTGTGCGTGGGTCGTGTATCTTTTTGAGATCGGTAACTTTTTTTTTTTATTTTTTTACCCACCTCTCCATGCAGTGTATAGGTAGAAAGAGAAATTTTGGCACCGATATATACATATGCAGATACTCGTATGCATACCGTATGGAGAAAAAAATGTTATCCCAGCCAAGATTAAGAAAAATTTTAAATATCAATTTTGCTATCTTTCCCAATTTTCTAACGAGATTTAAAACAATCCTTTTTTTTAATCAGCACAAAAAGCTCGTACGCAGACCTACTGTACTTATCGGTCTGGATAAGTAACCGCTTCTATTTCTGTATAAATAGGCACGTATAAACTAAAGCTCGTAGACGAAAGGGAATAAAATTCGTATAAATCTCCATTGGGAAGAAGCCTTGCTAATAAAATCGGTTTAACAGCTCGTGCTTTCAGGGTGAATTTCAAAAAGCTCGATCGAAGTCGATGCAAGCAGTAGTCGATGGTCTTAACGTGCTTACATATGAAAGAAGCCATTCCAGCCGATGGCTTCTGCCCTCCTTTTACAGTCTCTATTTACTCGAACAACCCCTACGAATTTCCAGCCTCCACCCTTCCACCCTTCGAAGGTCATTTAACGTTTCAATGAATCGCTTTGCTCGTAGGGACATAATGAAATCCAAATGCGTTATTATCTACTTGCGGAAAATCCTCTTGTTAACCAGACGTCCGCGGAGCATCGATAAAATTAATCGGCCTGACATTTGTCATCGCTATATATATATATATATATACAATCGCGGGCTAACGAAGTTCATACTTACACAAAAGCAGCCCAGGGTTGCCAATCGATGTTCGATCACGGGATAAACATTTGCTAACAGGAATATTCGGGCTTTTCCAGGCAGCAAGCCCTGCCGTACCGAAAGGGGATGAAAGCATAAACTTCTAACCCCTGGACTATGTTAAGCTCATTGGAGGTTCGCGTAACTCGCATACGATTAAGGCTGGGATTAAAAGCTGTAACGTTTCTCGTTATAGCAGGTGTCTATCGGTCAGTGATCGAACTTCCGTTTAATCAGAGCTTTAGGATGGACCGTCTGTCGGTGCATTTGAAAAATGCTGGAAGATGCTGCTGTAATGAATTTTTTATTTTTTTATTTTTTTTTGAAAATGCATATTTAATTACAAACTCAAAAAATTTAACCCTTGATATTCTCATTTATTACGTTTACAACCAGCGACTGATTAATGAGGCTTTCAGGGACTGACTACGAACATTTCATTATCCAATGAAATCCCATTTCTCCTACGACTCGTCGTACTCGGAATTTTGATCATTTTCGAGAACGCGTATTTCGAGAATTTGACATTCCGGTAACGGGAGCTCTGCGGAGCTACGCTCGTCCAATTTCAAGCGCGTAACATTTTCCTATACGCCAAGTGCCCCGTGACGAAATCCCTGACTGTGATTCGCTATCGAAATTTAAAAATAAAAATTTACTGAGGGATGAGGAAGGTTTCGTTTTTTTTTTAAATATATGTATTTATTGGGAGTGTACCTATTAAATTGGACTGCACTGATTGGTACCCTGATTAGTTTTACGGATGAGTTTTTACGTTGATTGTACACGAGGTCATTTCAAATAACAGCCACATAATTGCAACCGAACTATAAACTGAATTATTTATAACGCACTTTGGATTTACAGATAGTGAAAAAAAATTTTTTTGATTAAAACTCAAAAATAGTTGATGCATAAATTTTAGAGGGAAACAGGAAGAAAGTAACTCCGTGTCCGAACTTTCTTATCGAATGTCGCCATTACACTTTCTTCCGTTAAGTTTCATCTGTTGCACCAGCTATCGTTATATACTGGGTGTCATTTTTATTTTCACTAACTTTTTCATTCTCTATCTCCTTCCTCTCGATTAAGTAGACACGGAATAAAAGGAATTCTGTATGATATCTAAGCGGTGGTTGTGAAATGGGGTAGGTGTATCATCTGTTAAACAAATGACGTCATTACAAGATGGCCGCTCGGAGAAGGCGACGATATGTCATGGCAGACTTGAAAAATGACGTCATAGTCGGAAATACGATGGGTTTACGTTCCTTCAGAATATACGGGGAATTAGGCATCCCTCACGTAAATAGGGGTTGATATTTATTAGTACTGTGTACGCGATATGTGTACAGGTATACACAGGGACAGGGGTTGATTGAGAATTCATGAAAACGTCAATTATTCTCTGATATCTATGATGCAAATTCGTAGTGACTCAAAGGAGGGAAATAATGAACAGTGTAAAAGTCATGGGATTTTTGTGCGCGTCCGCCATGTACCGGGTGGACGTTTAAAATATATTGTGCCACGTAAGACAAACCGATAGGCCGGAATTGTAATTTACGTTTATTACAAGGGCGTCAGCGAAAATACGGCAGTTTCACCGAAACGAAAAAAAAAAACATCCCCTAACTTCATCCCGTATTTTATTTCGGCCAATAACTACATCGCGAACGGCTTTTAAGTGCACAGGACCAATTTCTCGATATTTCTACCATTAGTTCTCGTTTTTCGACCTTTTCTTGTTCTCCGTATTTTTCTCTCACGCAGCATCCCTATACTGCCGGCAGGGATACCTGAGAGGGTCAGGATCGTAGCGAAGGACTAGAAAGGGCAGAGTGCAGGACGAGGGTCACGAACGGTACTTTTTGTCGCGCCAGTAGCGAGAAAAGAATGGACAGCGAAATACTCGCTCATCCGGTTACAAGGTGTGGTTGGGGATGATAAAAAAAAATGAATAATCTCATCAATGTTCTGGCGGAAATAGAAGTGAAAAAAAAGAGGGTATCTACGAGCCCCTTTTATTCGAGTCATCAAGTTTGAAAAATCACATGAAATACTTTCGTCCCGTCAGGTTACTCAGACCGGAGGAACAAACGGAACGGAACGGCGAAATCATCTGATCCATTTTCTTCTCGTTTACCCTCGTCCCAGCATCCACTTGGATATTGCACGTGTTCTTCCTTTTCTGATTAATTAAGATTTTTATTAAAAAAATAAAGGGAATAACGCGCCGTAGAGGAAAAATATAAAGGACGTCTCGGATGACAGGAAGGTGAAGAATAACGAAACTACCCCTGGCGCTACCGACGCCGACCGTCGCCTATATCATGATACTTCATCCCTCTGGATCTTGTTGTTGGCTCGCGTACCCGTACAGAACACATTACACGTGTAATTGGACAAATGGATCACCATCCCCTAATTGGATAAAATATGAAAAAAAAAAAGAAAAAATTTTCGCCACGTTGAAAAATGAAAAGAAAATTTCACTGACTTTTGGGAAAGGGCTCTTGTGCAATTTTAAAAGGTACCGCGTACCGCACGCGCGGACTTTGTAGACTTAAGGGTGGGGTGTGATAACGTTTAGGGTGAACCAATTAAGTTAATCGATTATGCTCACGTCATCCATCCGATTAATTGCATCGTTATCCGACTCTCCACCGTCCGGGAGGTGAGTAGATCAGTCAGTGGCAGATTTCTCATCGAATTTCATCGCAACCCCTTTGCCAGTTTTATTGACGTCGTCAAAAGGATCAAATGATAATGGATTAATGTTATAATTCTATAATGTATATATATATATATATATATGTGATCTTTGCGTGACTCTTTATTACGAGAATATAGAATTTGAAATTTTAATATTCAAATCTTCATAAATCGAATCTGTAATATTTTTAGGCCAATTTTATTTAATAGATACAGATTACACGCAGCATTTGGTTAACTTTGCTTTAATCTGAACGGCTTTTAGTCTTACGCTCGTTACTCCTACAAGGCTCGTTCGTAACGAAGGCTCTTACTACAGCGAATCTTTAACACTGAATCGAGCCCCCTTTAGAGGCTTAAAATTTCGAGTTGATCTTCAAGCCTGATTCAAGTATGAAAAGTGAACGGCACAAAAGTTCGGAATAGACAAGGAAAAAAATTAATCGAAATTTTCTCAATCGGACGACGAAATTACTGTTGGGTATCGAAAATTGGAAATGTACGAGAAAGAATGGCTTTTTATTGAAACTTGATTGATACACTTTGAAAAAGGTAACGTAATATTCAATAGCCGTAGCGAGAAATTGCGAGAAAACTAGAATTTCCATGATCCAGATATTTCAGTATTTTTCAAGGAAACACGTCGAATTCAAATCGAAAAATCAAACCCAGAGCCATTGCGTGGTTAATCAATAAAAATATTAACCCATATCAGATTCGAATTAATAAACCAGCAAGAAATTCTCATTCGCAACTAAAAAGGGTGAATCTTCGCGTGCTTTTCTTTAAAGAAGAAAAAGCGTTCTCGTGAAGCTTATTATGGGCCAAATTCGTCACGGCGAACCGGATGTGCGTGAATTGCTTGGCAAAAATTCAGGGCTCGTCCGCTACGGAAACGGAGTAATTTTTTAAAGGTTGTTCAAGGGTAGGATAAAGGTGGATATAAATACACGTCGACGCGTATCCCACCCTCCTTATTTTCGGGACACGCACACTCAGCCTTAACTCGCTTTTACGTCCTTCGGAAAGAAGATCCGGTACCCAGCAGCATCCGAGAGAAAAATCACGCATTCCGGTGAATCACTCGAAAACGATTCGATCGATGATTCCTATTGGTTCCTAACCTCTTTACGTAGCATTCGATCTCCAGGCCTTCCACACTTTTATTTTCGGTACCGAAATATAATCCAGGAGACGTCAAATAAGCATGTATACGAGCGGCTGCTGTAAATGGACCACGTAAAGAAAATTTGTCAGTAAGAATTACAAAAGTTCTCACGCTTTCCGGTTATATTTTCAGCGAAATTTACCCGCGTCCTTGGCACCTCGAAAAATCTGCAAATTTTCGCGTAAACAAAGCGTCGCGACGCTTCTCATGTAAATTCGCGAAAATCCTTCCTTACGGAGAAAACGAAAAAAAAATGTATATTTATCTTGCACGAACCACCAGTGGTTCGTGAATTATGACACAACAGTATTTTAAAAAATCGCATGCAAATTCCCCATCGTACAAAGTACGAAATTCTTTTCCGTTCAGTTTTATTACGAAAATTACTATACAAGCTAAACCCATCCGAAGATCCCTGAGTAATATCGATCAGCATATATCTCGCTAATGAGAACGATACCTTACAGACTTCCTGATGCTTGAGACTTATGAATCATCCTCCTACAGAATATCTCCTTATCCCAAGCGAATTCTCGAATCGCTTTGCCAGTATTATAAATCAAAATGGAAGCGAATCCCAGTTCAACGAGGAGGAAGTTGCCGATTAGCTTATCGTTGGCTTACTGCTATTCCCCCCTGATATCTACAGGGTGACTCTATCGTAACGTGCCACGTATTGATAAACCCGTGTCCTTTGTCGCAAATAGATATGTATATACGTGCACCAACACACGTGTCAAGCAGTCAAAATACAAAGACAGAATAAAGGGTGTAAAAGAAAAAAAAGCTACAGCGTCTATTCGTCATGATGGATGAGAATTTTCACCCTTCGTGTTAGCTCGAACAGGCTTTAGCTTCGTACGACCTCACCTCGAAATAATGTGTCTCCTTGGCAGATAAATTATTCAGCCAAGACGTTCGACTCGGACTTTGAGTATTTCCAAAACTTGAGTCTCCGACTCCACGGGAATTTCGATCCAACGAAAAGTATAATTTCCGGTGCATCCGTTAGGGGAGGTTCTTTGTTTTCGTCAGTAGCTCGCGAAACTTTTTTTTTTACCTTATTCGGTCTTTTTCTCTGAAAGGAACGAAAAAGAAAATCCGTATGAATATCGACCCGAATTCATATTCAAACATGAATTATTATCTTTTTGACATATTTTTCTTCGCTCGTATTAGCTCGAATGCACTATAGCCAACGTGACAGTACGTTCGAATACAGTCAGGCAATAACACTGAATTTACATACGACTGCTTGTTCCCTATGAGAGATACCCCATAGAGAATAGTCGTATATACTTATGTATACTCTAGTCGAAATAACTTGACAAACGCTAAAGAGCATCATAACCTCCAACCCCTTTAGACATAGTTTAAGGATTATTTCCATGTCAACGCTCGGTTACGCAACCCTTAGGGAATAATTAAAATAGCCCAGTATAAAATTCCCAAGGGTGATTATAGCCCCCACTATACATATACCTATCTATCTATCGCTCTCTTTCTCTCTCTCTCCCTCTCTCACTCTACCCTCACTTTCCATTACCTGTGATATACTTCTTTTTATTTTATTAACACACGAGGGTGAGTGCGAACGGGTATGACAGTTGACGGGTATTCTCATTGCTTTCAGGAATGCCGACAGGTAGCGGGTGACATAAAAAAATTTAATAATTTCAAAGGATTTAACAATCCAAAATTATTGTTGATCACTGCCGTAATTAACGTACGGTTTAAAATTTTTGTTTCAGGTAAGTAACAAGAACGTTGATTTAACGGTAAAAGATTTCAAGCAAGATGCATCCAATCTGCAAAAATAAATAACGTACGTATGTAACTGGGTACCACGTTGCATTTACTGGATACGATAGAGATTATATTACGACTGTGTATAGATTCAGCCGGCGAATTGGGTTTCCGAAAATTAGAGAGCTTTCCGAGAGTGGCAGACACGTAATCGGCGATATCTGCAGAATGCACGTCCAATAAGCGTTGAAATTCGCGATGATGGCATTTAGCCAGAATTGCAAGTACACGGAGGGAGGGTGGGGTAGGGGGGGGGGCGTCAGGATATTCGACAATGGCCGTGTTAGAAAGTAAGCGCCTGTGAACTCTTTCCTGGGTCAAAGACTATACATATATATATATATATACACGGTATATAGGGCTTGACAAGCAAGGCCACTGCGCCATAACGGTATCCTGAGAATTTGCAAACTGGGATTCGCGAATTGCTATACGGAATCCAGAAAACTTTTAAACTCGACCTCAGTCCGAAGGGAGGATTTGGAATCAAAGCAGTTGAAATTTTGGAGCTCGTTCACGTAATCCACCCATTGACCACGGGATAACCTTAACATCATCATCAGGGATTGTGTAAGGAAAGAAAAATAGAAAGGGATTCGTGGGGGTAAAAAGATAAGGATAATCGTGCCAAACAAAATTTTCAAACCTTTTCGGTAGCTTCGAGGCAATTTCTCTCCTGTTGAGATACAAAAAGCTTCTTGGTAAGAAACTTCGAAAACGAAGGGATGCTGCGGACTCTCACGAGCGTCCATCTCGCGCCCGGTGGAGCTTCGATATAAATTCAGTGAAGCATTAGGTCCTCGAGTAGGTCACCGCCAGCAGGGGTAGCTTTCGAAAGGGGATGCCAGCCTCTTCATCCCCCATCGGACGAAGATTGGCAGAGCATCGCAGCGACGGGGGTGCAGGGTCAGGGGGTGACGAGGTCGACGGAATCTTCTGGGTCATCATCCCCCAAAAATAAAATTTCTTTAAAGTGGTTGACTCGGCGAATATTCCACCCCTATTCATCCTTAAAGAAAAAACTTTCTCACTTGCAATTAACACCCCCTATGATATGAACGATAAGAGGGCCGGCAGATACGCGTGATCGATTTTGAGAAATAAAATAGGGAAATTTCTAAGGGAAGGAATTAAAAAATATGTAAAAGACATCTCGCGGATTCGTCTGACATTTTGATTGTAAAAAATGACTTTGAGAATTCGTAAAGTTTTTTTTTTTTCTTTTCCAGTCTTGTCTCCAATTTCTCTCGGGAAGAAATCTGTCAGGATGATCGATCGAAAATTATCAAAACCTGCTACGTGCGCTTCTGCCTGATAGGTTGGCTGCCCTGCTTACTTTCTCTCTACCTCGCTTAGATTTTGGCACTACGCCATCATCCCTTAGCGAATATCTATCTATATCCACTCGAATGCCTGTATGTACCCCAGGTGCTCTACAGATACTCAAGACTCACTGGTCTTCTTACCTTGGGCAATTTTGAAATCGAGCACATGGACGAGACTCGGTTTTCTCTTTTGTACGTCCTTCCCCTATTTTTTGCAAACCACTACCGAAGCGGCAACTTCCGTTGGTTGAGACGTTAGCGTCTTCCCGCGAGACTTTAGGATTTGCCTTGTCGACAGGATCTGCCATTTTAACGACCGAAGCTTCGGTGACAATTTTTATTATACATCATCCACAAAACAGGGAACGTTGCTCAACTTTCCTTTAAGTGTTTGTTTACAGTCGTCAGATACACGAAAAGATAGGATGATCCCTTTATAGTGTCTCTTGAATAACATCAGCCCCATAGAGACGGACCCACAAGATCAGTAGAGAAAAATATTTATGTGGAATAAAAGAAAAAGTAACCTAGTTTTTTTTTTCCTTATTGATCACGTTTCAAATTTACATAAATCCTCGCGAAATTGAATATCCAAAAAATGAGTAAGGATCGAGGACGTGAGTAAACAAAAAAATTCAAATCGTAAGGTGCTTCACTTTTTTCATAAAAAAAAAATAAATCCTTAAACCAAAAATCAAATTGAACTGTAAGAGCAAGAGATTTCGACCCCCTACGAACTGTAAACACCTGACCGCCACCGTCTGGAAAATTCCTGAAAAGCTTCATGAACAGCCCAAAAAAAAACGTAACATTGTCGCGGCAATAACGTTGGTCAATGTTCTGGAAACTCGAAAGCTACGTACGTGGAGTAGGCGAAGCGCGAACCGTGAGCAGGAATCGCAGTAAGAGAAGGGAATGGCTGAAATTCCGTGCAGAAAGCATGAAAACCAAAGAGGGGACTCTGGGTAACGTGCCCAAAGGATTTGAGGGGATGAAAGTGGAATTGCGTGGGAATAAGAGAGAAACCGAGAGGGGGGGGAGCGATGGGTTAAAAGAAAAAAGGAAAAATCGATCCTACGAAAAGGCACCCTGTACCCTTTACACCAGACCGTAAAGACTATCTAAGGGTAGCATCCCCTATTCTCTGGGTATTTCTATTCGGGGATCTTGTAAACCCTACGTGTATCCCGTTACGAGATATGCGCTTTTCTTCCCGAATAATACACGTCCTATAACACTGACCTCGATGTATCCTCCAACCCCCTTTCCGCAAGATCCACGGGTTTGAAAATAATTTTGGATGCATCCTCCCGCCATCGACACTTTATTCCTGTCCCAGAATCCAGGACGGATATGGGGATGAACTTTTCTATTCATGGACCCAATATACGGATGCTGCGCGTCCTATACGATTTCTCATATGCACGGTGCATCAGTGTCATGAAATCCTAATTTGCTTAGATCTTTAATCGCGCCCTAATTTACGGCTGAGATTGTCATTCCGCCATCAGCCAGGACGCTGGACCAGTTTCGAGAATAAAAAGTTTATTTATCATTTTTATCTTATTTTTGTCTAGAACTTTGTCATGCCTAACCCCACGCCAACCTGATCTTCGTCATCCTTTGAGTTACAGTTTTTGTTAATTCCCCCACGAGCACAGTCGCCCGAGAAACTTGAGCTCACAATGTAATCAAGTAATCTGTATGTTGCTTTTTAACGAAAACGTCCTCCTGTCTGCCCATAAAAGGAAGGTGGGCAAGAAGATAAGGGGTTAAAGTTGAGGCTGAGTTTAGGGTAGAGTTCGTCTGGAAGAGACAAACGGGCTGCTGTGGCTACAGGGGGCGTCGTCATTAAGAGATAGGATCTGGGTGATCTGTCAAACATGAGATTGGGGAATAGCTTTCAGCGACCAAGGGACCTGCGTCGATATACCCAGAAATCGATCAAACCTTTCTAATTACCTTCGAATTGCCACCCCTACTACCCCCTATTAATCCTATCAGTTCGAACGGATCCCTTTAGAATCCGTAGCCATAAAATTAATACGATTCTCCGTCCCTTCTTGTCAAAAAATCTCAAACCCCCACCCTTCGTCCATCCCCAGAAAAACCCAATCAAGCCTCGAATAAGATTCGATGTCAAAAAAAAAGTCATTATCCCCTTCGCTATGCCAGCTGATTTCAGTACATCGAATTACAATGTCAAATTGTACATATAACTTGGCCGGATTCGAGAAATTTTATCCGACAGCAACTTCCGGTTTAACTTCAGCAGCTCAAACGCTCGAAGAAGACGTTGGTAAGAAGTGTAACTGGATGCTGGAAATGTATCTTTTCTTCTTCGTGCAAAAGAAAATTACAGCTATAATATACGCAGGGTATATCTCACGTGTTGGATATAGATACGGAAGTAAATGCACATATGTACATATATATATATATATATACCGGAAGTCTTTTCAAACCACAAAGTAGCAGGTACATCCTGAGAACAGTATGGCACCGGAGAAGCAATGCTTTGAGCTTGCTCGAGTAAAAAGTAAAGTTATTTTTTTTTTACTTTTTTTTTGGAAAGTTCTCTCTTACGTCATACTGGCATCGTTTATACCATACATATACACTGTGAGTTCATAATGCTCGTAAACTTCATTATCAAGAGCACCGAGACTTCAGGTGTTATCTTTACGATTACTTCTACAAGATCCAAATAATAATTTCCGAAGGAACATTTTTTTATCTTAAGCCAACCTGCTACCTCGTGAATCATCGGTAACCCTCGGGAAGCTTCGGTAGACCTTATCTGACCATAATCCAACGAACCTTCTTTCAGCTATAAATTCCTACTCTTATGCGCAATAGAAGGGGCTTTAACATAAAGCGGATAATCACACCCGGTCTATACTTTATTTAACCTTTATCTCTAAGAAGAGGCATTCGCCATCTTGAATTAGGAAATCCATTCGCAGCATCTTCCTATTGTCAAATTCATTAGGCTATTTTTTTTCTCGATATATGTATATGCATGTGCACGTATGTGGCACATATGGCTCCATACAGAATATCCCAGAGAAGGTCGTGAAAAAGACATAGCAGATAAACGCTGCTTGCAGAAAATGAGAATAAGGAGAAGGTGGTGATAACGATAGCAGCATCCCGTGAGATGACGTGGGTAAGGTGATAAAAGTGTAGAAAGACAAAGCATAAAATAAAAGGGTTAGAAAAAGAATGTGACGAGCAGCAGCCCCCGACCGTCGACACTGCAGCTACGAAATCAGCGATAACACCGGATGAAAGTCGGCGCGGATAACGTTCGGGGATGCATTTCGATTTTATGAGGTCGTTTCGGCAAAATGACGAATGGACCACGCTGGCATCGCGCGCTGCAGGGAAATTCATTTGTACGAAGACATTCGATAACAGCCACGTTCACGTAATACCAGAGTCGGGATATATCCGGACACTCGACCCATTAATTTTTCAGACCAGTCAGCAACTCTCGTCCTCTCACTTCCGGGTCCTCTAGGATAACCACTTTATAACCTATCTCCACTTCCACTTGGTCCACGTCGACACTTTATTCGCTCATCTTCTCCTCGACTTCCACTTGACTCTGGGCTACTTTATTTTTATAAAAACGTCGTTACTCCGGATACGTGATAACGGGTTATCACGTGGGTGGATCAATCTGAACTCTCGCACGAGCGCTATTCGTAAAGGAGACTATAGCCTTAGTATTCGGTACGGTTAAGTATATATAATAAAGTGAGTAATGTGGCATAAAATTCTGTACCATGCGGGTTGAGTATCGAGGGTTCAGAAAACTGAAAAAAAAGGATCCAAAAAGGATGGGAAAGTACATCTTCTCTTTTTTGGTTTAAAAAATACCGAACGCAGTGGCGCTTGACTGGTTTCGTTCTGTACTTGCGGTCTGAGACAGTTTCGGTCTTTGTAATTGGCGTCGCGACGCCACTACCCTTACTTCCTGGTGCGAATTAAAACGCGGGTTAATTGTACAAAGGACGGTTTTTTTTTTCTTCTCTCTTTAACCTATATGCTCTGCTACTTTTGTCCTTGGTCGTATAGGTACTTACGTACGACCTAACCTGACCCCTGAAAGCTCTGCCTTTCGGCACAGCAACCCCCCATAAATTTACGGAGGCTCGTGTCACTCGCGATACTTTGCTCTTGTAGAAACAGAAATACCAGACAGATGGTTGCGTGACTGTGTGTTCTGCGAGATGTATCGCGTGTGTAGGGGATGAAGGGGTGGAAAAGCGGAGGAAGGGTGAAACCTGCGTTAAACAATCGTAACTTAGGTTTCAATACCCGTTTCAAACCTGTAAACTTTTGTTCTTCGAACAATGGTCGATTTTAAGGGATGTTCAGACTACCCTTGGGGGCTCGATGTTATATTATTACGTTAATGGATCTTTAAGGGATGTTACAGAATGTCACGTGCTCCTAATTACGTCGAGCATGAAGTTATGGGGGTTTCGTTTTGTGGGGGGTGGAAATCTTGTAAAAAAAAAACCTATGGGGCATCTCTATACTACAACTGAAAGGTGACAAAGGGGTGTCTGTCCACGACGACAGAGTCCTAATTGTTCGAAGATCGGACGTCTCCACAGCGTCGGCGTCGTATCTGGAGCGTCGTCTTGAGATCTTGGGGTGGGATGATAAATTGGACATTGATCGTTCCCTCGGTAAGAACTTGCACTCTTCGAATTCTACTTTGATATTTCAAACGTTTGCCGGGACGATTTTCATTCGTGAATTCTTTGTCTAGACTGACTGGGAAGTTTTTATAAAGATTTAAGCACGTCCATCAAGATTTTTGCATCTCGGAAATACGTCAAAATTCATTCCAACGCCAACGGCCTTAAGGGGAAATTAAAATTTTGGTGGAAATAAAAAAAAAGGATAGTGATTCAGTTATCTCTGTTATTTTACAAATCATTTATTTATTTAACATTCATTACAGCTATACGATTTACATGGGTTGTCCATGTGAAAGAAAGGAGATAGACAAGCAAAAAAAATGTACTGAATAATCTGTACAGATAATCGAACGTGTCCTACGAAACAATGAATTATGTACTAGACGCGAGTACAGGGTTATCTAATAAATACCATCTAGTCCTATGAATAACGAAGCATTCTGGTTTCGCTGTAGATCAAGTGATAAATTTCGAGCACTCGCTCATCACTCGAATATCGTGATAACAGCGACTCGTAGTTTCGCGTAACGTCCTCGTAAATAATGCTTACGTAATTACGAAAGGGTTGATAAGTTAACGCCGAGTTTGAAGCTGAAACACAGATCGATAATGAATACAACGAGGATCAATAATTGAATCTCAGGTTGAATATGAGATTGTTTCTATGAGATAAAGAAAAAAGATTTATTATATAGATAACAGAATGACGAAAAGATTTTCTCGTTTGAAACGTCAAATCTGACAGTGATAAACAGAACGTATGTAACATACGTTATGTACACAAGAATGTAATGGCATGTTAGGGAAATATTGATTTCCGGCATATGAGCCTTAATACGTAATCCTGTATCGTATGCGAACCTCGTTATGTGGCAAGATGGGAAATTCAGTTTGGCCTCTATTTTCATTCCGATTAAACACAAACAGACCTCGTCATCCTTCTCGCATATGTCACGTGATTCCACGTATGCGTGTTCATTGCAATTCGGTTCAGTGGTTTCGTTATTACGTTGCCTGAATTTTTTTTTTTTCCGGGACAAATTCAGAAATCACGATAGACGGTCACGTGGGAGTGGGGGTTGGTCCATGAGAAATTTAGGAAAAAATGAAACCCAAAAGAGCGAACGACATGTAGAACTGTGAAGGATTTACATATGACTA
>JARQSV010000750.1:63630-86400 GCA_030142285.1 Calameuta idolon | reverse complement strand
CCATGAGAAATTTAGGAAAAAATGAAACCCAAAAGAGCGAACGACATGTAGAACTGTGAAGGATTTACATATGACTAACATAAGCTATATGATTTCCCACATGGGACGCGTTAACTGGGAATGGGATAATACGGCTATTCAGATCAAGCGTACCAATCGAACTTGTCAAAATACAATGTGTTATTGAACAATACGAATTACGTTCAAAGGACAGATTATATGTATGCGAGCAGAAAAAAGGAAGGTTAGAATTTTCGAATTTCCTATACCTCCTGCAAGTGCGAGAGAGACGGACTTATGGGTATTTACATAAGTAAGACAAAGATGGACACAGCGGTAGTAACCAATTTTCACGAAATCACTCCTACTTACCGACGCAGCACTGAATATACATAATTCTTAAACGATTCCGAACTGTGCACAGGAAATGCTGTTACCTTGATCAAGAGCAAAGATTTACAGCGGATCCAATTGGTACGATTGTCATAAATCTGCATTCCAAAAGATTTTAATTCATCCCTTGAATATACATGCGTCGAGCGCGAACGAGTGTTTGGAAAATGGTTGAAAAAAAAAGCCAATATTTTTGTTTGCCGAAAATTTTGAATTCAAAATAAAATTTACGAACACGTTAATCGGGGCTTCCCTGCGGACTTTGATTACCCGAACAAACCCATCGGTCACGTGGTAGGGAACCTTTAAATATTCCACGAGAAAAAAAAGAGGGAATGAAAAAAAAAATGGTGAACCAAAGCCAATTGATGTGAATCGAGTACGAGTTGATCCATTTTATTTGACTCCTACGCTCTTCATCCTGTGATCCTCACCCACGTGGTATTTTATCGTGACAAATTATTTCCCGATCAGCCAATTAGCGTCCAGCAGTTTTCAATTACTTATTTATACCCTCGCGCACCACGTGGTCATCGCTGTGCCGCTTGACCGGCAGTTTCAAAGCATCGAACGCGAACGTCAAACAAACTGCCCTTTTTCAATCTTACGGCTTTATCAGTCTGGCTGTATTTATACAGAGGAAGCATCGACCCTATCCGATACGTAACGGCGGGCATTATTTCTCAGGACTTCGCCGTGCATAAAGTGTACACTGAAAACTCCCTATAAACAAGCCACCCCCTAGTAACAAATACAACAGAGCGATGTACGTAATTGATATATACGAGAAGCGTGAAAAATAAACAAGGGCAAGAATCGTGAAAGAAAGTTCCTATCGCAGATATAAAAAGAAATAGAAAACTTATTTGATATAGAAGTTTTATCGATCCCACGCACATTGCGAGCACACTGAGTCAAGCCGGAAACTTTACCCTGAAGATGGCGGAAGTCTTGGGAGGGTCCTGGCGTTTCTCTTGCTCTGCCTGTAAAGTGCGCCCCCATATCACGAGAATAAGTTCGAGGAGGGCGGTTTGCAGCGACGTTAAAGTAATTCGTAATCAGGAGGGAAACATCCTGTGGGAACAAAGAGATATTTCAAGGAGCAGATGGGTAGGTTAGGAGACCAGAGTCCTCGGTCCTGTAAATTGCAAAGGCAACGTAAGGGTAGTGGAAGACTACCCTTGATATAACTCGAACGAGACAATGAGTTCCTCCTGATTAATCGCACCCGTTGCCTCAGACCGGAAGTGGGGGATTTTGATAAAATTATTAAAAAAAAAATTGACAATGGATTTTATATTCCCTCTGATCAAACCAAACGAGCCTGAAAAGCCAAGAAGAAGAATAGAACGGGATTAAGTCCTTGTATAGGACAGACATATATCTATCGAAATATCGTTACCAAGCCCCACGAATTTGAAGGGTTCGTTGCCTCTCGTAAATTCAACCCTGTCAAAAATAATTAATTCATACTACTCGAATTCCCGTCCTATAATTATTATCATCGTTAATAACCAAGATCGTGCCACACCCAACGATGACAGAGGAACAAGCGACATATAGGAACAGGGGGGGTGGTCGATTCGGTACAAGAACCGAAAGAGGGACGAGAAGGGGTAGTTGGCTCATTCGCCCCTATTTCTCTTTCGACGTTTCGTGGATGGAACTCTGCCAAACTGGCCCCAGGATTTCGTTTCGTCGTATAATGGATAGGAACTTTACTGAAAGCCCAACCCTATGCCGTATGTGGTGGCCATCGGAGCGCCATTACTCCTTTTTTTCAGAAAAGCCAACAAATATATACATATATATATAGAAACAGAATCGACGGAAGGTCTGTTCGCCGAAACATCCCCTGCGTCCCAGATAATTTAATGCAATACACTGGGACCTCGAAAAAGAAGATGCTCGTTGATAATAATAAAAAAAAAGCTCTGCTAAATTGAAAGGGAATCGTTCGCAGTAATTGAATAAAAATAAAATGTTGATTGCATCCCTTAAAAAATCTATTCCAAGTACACCAGTAGAGAATTAAAAGAGCCCTTCAATAAGAAGGTGCTGCTCTTTAGGCGTCGTCGCTTCTAAAAACCACCCCGCGACGATTCCAACCCTCTCGCAGCTAAAGCCGCCCAAGTAAGTACCTACCCCTGTACACCAGCAGGGCCGTATACGGGGATAGGTGCTAGAAGACTAGGAAAATAATTCCACTCCCTGCCATGTACACCTGCATATAAGTGCACTTATGCACACGTCTGTATGCACTATTACCCATGACGTAAAATGCACTCTGCACCTACCGTCACAAAGCCACGTAGAGAACCGCGCATCGTAACCACTGGCTGCTGGTATTACTCGTCTGGCCATACAATAGAGTTCGGAGGACCGGAAGATAACGGAGGAGCATGATCAGACCAAGTGGTAGTGACCAATGTCGAGCAGACAGTACCAATCGGATTAATCGATCGCAACCGACCGATCCATCAATCAATCTATCAATCGGATCAACCTCGAAGTTCCGTGCTTTCTCAATGACCAGGTGGCCTTTCGAACGTCTTCCAAGGGGCGCTCGAAAAGCACCAGAAAGATTTAACGGAAGCTTCTCCTGTCCCAGCAGAAATCCTTTTGGGAAGTGAACCTCTCTCGAAATCCCCAAATGGCTTAACCTGAGCTTATTCCAGTGGGAAACGGAAGAGCCTCCAAGGTCCCTTGAGCATGGATGATATCAGTATATCAGAACGACCTGGAGAAACGTTACTTTGTCAGAAGTTGAGCAAGGTCTCGAGGGTCTGATACAGGTGTGGATGAGCACCCTAAAATGGAGCGTAAACTTAAAACATATACTTAAGGGTTCATGTGCCTGCATACCTGAAAAGGGCAGGGTGTATATATATATATATACGTACAGATAATTCTTAAGTAGAAAAGACAGCGCGCTGGTTAGTAATTGATCAGGAAATTTCCAGCCCCTATATTCAGGCAACCATCCATACCTCCCACTTTCCTATATAGGCTCAAGAAGCTATAAGGGACGCTAGGCGGGAAAGTGGTAAGGTTACAGAGGGTTGCGAGGACTCGCCACCTGTTGCCATGGCTACCGCCGGGGGAGCAACAGCCGCCGAACTCCAGTACGCCCTGTGCCACGCATCCATTATTTATGCCAATCAGTTAGGTTATTAGACAGGAGTTTCGAGTGTCCAGGGAGAATGACTATTTGCTTTGATAATGTATGTACACGTGGACCGTGCTTATTTTTACCTAGTTCGAATGCCTCGGTCTTTGGAGGCTTTTTGGATTAAGCACAAAAATGTCAATTGAATTAGACGAAAAGCTCATTCGAACCTCTCTGAAACTCTTTCCCAGACACTTTGAGTACATTTTCTCAAACGTCATTAGACGCTCCTGCAACTTTCCCATCGATCCGTGAATTCAGCCCCTTTCGCTGGGTGCTTTACGGACGGGGTGAAACTGATGGATTCGAGGGTTGAAATCACAATACACGGCGTTGTGCAAATTCCGTAACTCCGACAGCCAAGGCGAGCAGCAGCATTCAGGATTCTGAGGATCTCACGCATTTAGAATTTTACGATCGATAGAGCCCTCTTACCCTTACTCTGCTCGTTCCCTGTTTCGCCCTTATTCACGGCCTCTGTCTCACCCATTACTCAAGGCTCTCTCGCTTTAACCCTCTGTGGTCCTTCGGCTTTTCAGTACCCAGTAGGGATATCGGGAATGCACCAGATTATTCGGCTCAATGAAAAATTTTACCTGGCGGCTCGTGGCTGTTACGTCACTTCCTATTTTAGACCGGAAAATAATGAAGTATTAATAGAAATTTTTTTTGCTTTCTTCTTTTCGTTAACATTTCTCCTACAGACCATAACCAGCACCAGTTACACATACTATTAGTTATAAAAATATTACGTACCGCTCTACGTTCTCAGGTTTAATTAAAACACTATTTTTTAACCCAGGACACTGCTGCCAACGTCTGTGACCTCACTCCTAGGGACTTTATGGACTTACATAAAATTGCAAATCTTTTTTTCCATTTAACGCTTTGACGAACATCGCACAACCAGGAAGCGGAGCCAGCGGTACTCCAAGTCAAAGCACCGTGGTCTAGGATTTTTTTTTTACGCGTAAGAGGATAAATAGAGTTTTATAATCATTTCTACGGTCTATACACTTTTTCTAGATCCACGATAATCCTTCGGTCATTTGAAAAGAGGTATACCGGTTAATGAAAATTTTCAATTACTTTCTAAATCCCAACCAAATGATTACGACTTGTGTTTCAAAGTCTGACGCAATTAGAATGGACAGGGTGCAGCAACGCAGTGCAATTAACGATTCTTTCAATTAAGTTTCTGAATACTGTACTACGTATGTACAACTATAAATACCTATCTAACCTGCTATCTGCTCCCTCCAATCCTAAACCGAGTTTCGGACTCGATCATCTACTGAATAGGTGCAATCTGGGCCTGTTTCAATGTTGCGAGTGCTGCAATCAGTGCTCGATTTACAAGTAGAGAAATATAATTCTGTAAGTGAGATATTCGCGCGTCTGCATGGGAAATTTTCGAAATGCCCATATATAGATTAGGGGTATCAAAAATAACGGGGGAAGGGGAATAACTGATACTGCAGTACCATAGGCCTGGTAATCTCCTAATTCAAGAGCGGTAACGCGTTGGTCCAGCCCTCCTATCAAAATTCACTTTACGAGAAATTCTCGCATATATATATATATATATATATATATATATATATATATACCCACTTGGTAAAATGGAATTCCCAGGAGAAGAAAATTTTCGATCTAAAACCAGCGAAAGCGTCGTCAGTTCATTTATACTTCGATAAACCGTATTAAATGTTTTTATAGTCACAATTTCCAGTCACCTGATATACGCGGTGGTCCACGGGACCAACTCAGCATCCATATGGTAAAAGATCGTTCTAGAGGATAACCACCATAAGGAATACGTGGCTATAAAGAAATAAACAAAAAATGGTTATTCGATTTATGCAGAACTCTTCCAATTTCTGTAATCGAATTTTTTTTTTTCCTCAAATTTATATCCGAGGGAATTTAGCAACGCTCTAGAATACAAACGATCGAATATCCTATATTGTCTATTCCATTCCGCTACATTATGGATCGCTATAAATTTAATGCCCCTAGCGACCTTCTGAGAGATAGTCAGGGTTTTTTTTTTTGTAAATTGAGCGAAATAAAAAAAATACTGTACTGAATCATATCATTCAAAATATTTCACCTTTGAATTTTCCCGCCACTCACGTCTTGTCAGTTATATATATATATATTTTTTACACTTCATCTCAATGCTCTCTACACTCTCCTGTACAGTCAGACGTGTACGCTATCGCGCAATACATATGTACATGGATTTTATACATATGTCATATTTCTGACTTACTACTCAAATACTTATATATGTATGTATATATATAAACTTGTACAAGGGCAGTTTCGAGGACATGCGGCGTTCACAACGGCAAGCTCATGTTTTTAAAAAAAAAAAAACTAAACCTTGGGACATGTGGCGTTGGAGTTCTAACCTATCTTAACCTATCGTGGCCATATTTTAACCCATCACAACTCCGCGTGTCTAGCAGACAAATTTTTTTCGAAAATTCGGTGTGAGTGCCGCCAATCGGCCCTGGAAGTACACGTTGTATATAGAATGTTACCAGAACCGGTCTGGAAACTGCCAGATGTCCCGGAACCTGCCAATACACATCAGAAATGGTCCTGGAAACTGACTACTGACATATTTATATGTACATGCATCCAACGGCTTAACGCTTGCTTACGTAGTTGCATCTGGATGCACAAGTGCATCTGCGCTGCAATTTGAAGCTTCTTCAAGCTACCGAAAGATGGAATCGACAGAAACGAACCAGCGGAAATGCTATTGCCGTTTCCAATAATATTACAAGAGCTTATCGATTTCTTGGCTGAAATTTGAGCTTACTATTTTATTGGACAATTTGAAATTTATAGGAAACAAAATTAATGTATACGAGCATCGAATCGTAAGTCGAAAGTGACGTGAGTCAGGCTGCTGCCATTAAGGTAGCTAGACGTCGGTCGTAATGTTGAGTGACGTTAACCAATAAAATAGTAGCTTGACTGACTTTTATTTTTTTTTTTTCCTCAATAAATTTAACCCACTTCTTCATTCTTTCACGCGACCCTCCGCTGGCAGATGCTCAGCACGAAGGGCTACGTCACTAGCAGGCGTTTACTCGAAATTACGAAGTATGTTTATCCACTCGGAAATATTTTAGCTCGCGTCGAGCAGGTGTCAGCGTCGGGACGCCCCTCGCGTCAGCACTGTCGATATGCTTGTGCTGGGTGGATAAGTGATTATATACGTATAGAAAATTCAGAGCGAAGTCAAGACGACGGAACGTTGAGAAGGTCTTTAATATACTGTCAGAACCGTGTAAATAGAGCTTTTGAGCTTTTATAGAGAAAAATAAAGAAAAATTGTAAATTCTTAAAAGGAATCGTAAATTCGATGAGTGCAACGTGGATCAAAGTTAAAAATAAATTAATATCGTTTACGGGAAGTTTGTCAAATTTATCTTTACGTTCGTTTTTTTTTTTTTTTTTCAAGAAAAGTAAAGCTATTCAGAAATGCTTCTTACGTTCTTGTTATGCTTGGAATTTTTTGTTTCTTTTTTAAAAGCTCTTACGTCCTACCCTACCCTTTCTCGGTGCAAGGCAAATTGGTTTAAGCACAGGATGCTCCGACTGCTTTGCATAGGACGTATACCTACATGATTTTGAGAGCTTTTCAAAAGCTCTCAGCGTGAGGATAAGTACGTACGATTGTATTCTGCGAAACGGTAGGATATTCAGAAAAGCTTCACGTCTTCCGGATAGACAAGTAGGCGAGCTTGAAGGAACCGTCGATCGAGAAGTTCCTCTTTGAGAAATACGTCGATTCAACTTCTCTACCAAACTTAAATTGTCTGCTGGGAAAGAAGTGGATTATCGATCGTTGGATTTTGGGAACGAGTTTTTAACGCTGAACTGAAGAAAGCGGTGGGGGGGGGGGGGGAGGGTCATGAAATTACGTGAAAGGCTTCGATTTTCTTTTCGTTTTTTTTTTTTCAATTAAAAACTTTTCAAAGTACATCGACTCTGCGCAGCTGAGCTTTTTAAGGGGATCGGGAAAATAAGGAGAAAGTAAGTAAAAAAAGAAAGGAAAACTATATATAAACGAAAAAGAAAACTCAACGGAATCTTATCCGATTATTTTGGTGCAAAGTTTAGATAAATTGGTCTTAGATAAATAGTGTTATTATCGAAGCTGATAAGCAGCGTCGCGACGCTCCGGGCAGAATCAGGAGACGCTGTAACGGAATTTCACTGCATGCTACGAAATTTCTTTCCCTCGTGTAAAAATAGTCGAGAAAATTGCAGGGTGCTCGAGTCACGTGAGTTTGACTTGAACTACTTATGGTGTCGTTAATTTTTTGAGTAATTTATTCTAGCTTTTTGGGAAGAATGAGGTGGGGGGGGGGGATCTTTTAATCCTTTTTGAGAATTTAAAAGAAAGAGGAACGAAAGAAAGGCTTCGTAAATGCTTGCAAATTTAATTTTAAAAGAAAAGGGAAAAAGCTGGAGCGTAGAAAAAAATGGAGATTGTAATCAACGACGCTGGTTAATGTTTAAAATTAGAAAATTTTCAAAGAAAATTAAATACTGGAGAAAGAAAATTATCGAATGAATTTTCATTAGGAGAAATTTAATTCGCTCGCGTATACCTACCATATATATATATATATAATACCACTGCTATCATTTCATTCCTTTAACGATTAAGGTCTTGAGAATCCTATTGTAAATGGCTGGTATCCCCTTTGTCAAGGAATCACCATGGCAACTGAATAATATATGGATGTTTTTCTCGACTCGTGAACTCGATGTGAAAATACATCCAGCATCCCTGGTTCGACTTGATACAAAGGATCTTTAAACCAAGGGTTTTATCTTGCACTGCGAAGAGTTCTTGAAATTTATTTTAACGCGAATTTCACCCTCGAGCGTTTCACGAAATTCTGGGTAATTGTTGATTTTCAGCTGGAGAATAAAAAAAAAAAATACAGAAAAAAAACTTCCAAAGCATATTTCTGATATAACGGGTGTAACCGAATTTTCGTAAATTCTAACTTAATCCGGTTGCTTTAAATTGAAGTACTCGAGCCATGAGATAAGGACTTTAGTGAAATTGAAAATTTTTCGAAAAATATCCTTGAATTTTATTTTAGTCAAAAATTATGGACCATTTTGAAACTCCACATACTAATACCCGTATACAATCTTTCGATAGGAGTTTGGATAAGGAACGAGGAAATTTAAAAAATAAAGTATCTGCTGAGATTCTCAAAATCTTATCCCTATACTATATACGGTCAGTACATTCTTTAGACCTCCCCTATTTTCGTGAAATCTGGGTCGAACCCTTACGACTTCGCATTGCTGTAACGACTTTTCCTACCGCACTCAAGAAACTTCTACTTACATTAGTCTCTTCCAAAAAAAAAAAAAAAAAAAACAGAGAGAGGTACAATTTTTCTTGTCTTATACGAGAAATTCAGACTTTAAATTTTATCCCGCGAAAGAGTCACTTGGACTGGCAATTTAAGGAGATAAGATATGCCATAACAAAACTACGTACCTACGCAGAACCAGAAAAAAGCGTCTTACGAGTAGACAGCCTTTTTATTGGAATTCATGATTTATGTAGAGGATGAAGCATTCGAATGCACAAGCTTTTTATACACTAGAAAATTCACAGGATATAGTAGCTAAGTACATATGGATAGACAGATAGATAGATCTCCAGGAGTAAGGAGAATTATGATAAAAGGATAGACATATAAAAGTATGCTACGTAAGAGAGAGAGAGAGAGAGAGGAGAGCTGGATGATAAAATAAAAAAAAAAATAAAAGAAAGAAAAACGAGTGGATCCTGATGGCGTGGAAGATCATCCAGCAGACTCCTGACTGGTTTCACAAAATGGACATCCATCTTTCACGTCTAATAGGAAATCAAACTCTTCCGCTTTTTCAAACCCATACACGGTAAATGGCGTCGGTCGCGAAATTGCATAAGGCGTAATTTATCACATGGAAAACTTTTCGAGGGCGTCCCTTTAATGAAAGGAGATAATATATGACTTTGGATGTAATATATAATACGTCAAGATTCTTGGACTGTGTAAAATTTGAATTGATATACGATACATGTATACGTATATACGATACGTGAAAAGTCAAAAAATAGCACAGCCCGATCGGGCTGCCATTATTCGCGAATTCACGATGCATCGTGACAGTTTGAGGAATTCTCGACGAATTTCAAGAAAGTTTGAAATTTCCCGCTCATAAATTACCTATCCTACCGGAAGTAAGCAGCAGCGTACCAAGAAGCCGATCAATTCTCTTAGAAACAGGAGCTAAGGAATCGTAACGGATAATTCCGACATAGTTTCGCTTCCCTTCGGGAACTTTCGGCAATCTTCGTTAATTCATAGGAAACCGTCGAAAGCTTCGTTACTCATCCCAAGGCGACTGACAGAAGCCGAACGTCTGACGCATGCACGCTTTACAGTGATAAGATGCTAGATAGTCAGGAAGCTTATTATCACGTTAACAGTTAACGAAGGTGAAAGGTCAACCATGATCAATAACTTTTCGGACCTTACAGAATTCATGAAAATTATGAAAAATTGAATTAACTTTTTTTTTCCAAAAAAATATACCTCGTTATTTATCATCATTTTATTCAGTCTCGAATTGATTTAATCAAGTTTAAGATAAATTCTCAGTGACTTAGAACCTGATTGTTACGCAGCATCCTTCTAGGATGGACCTTCAAAAATATATAAAAAAGATCAAGCTCCTCCTTATCATCTGATATTGAATAAATCAGGTAAAGAAGGAACGTTCGAACACCAGAGTGACGGGTTAGGTAAATTTTTTAGTATTTTCCATATATCCAAAAAAAAAAAGGAAGAACAGGAGTAGGAGAAGATGAAAACAAAAAACTGAAGAAAAAAAAAAACATAAATCCCAGAAGGGTCGTGAGATTCATGAATATCCCAAGGACTCCTAGGGGTTCCCTCTGTAATATTTAACGAGAGGGAGAACCTAGGAGAACCAGGGTGCATCAACAAGCCGAATCCCACGTTCAAAGTCGAACTGGCAAACGGCCAATCAAGTTGACCCACTTCCGGCGACGGACAACAGCGATGATAAGCAATTCGCGTGAGACTGATTCGTCCTGATCGAATCTATCTCGAAAGGATGACAGGTCTGGTATTTCCCCTAATCCGTCCTCGCCGATAATACGACGGTCAGTTCCGATAATTGCCGCAGGGATCGCTAGCGGCGTTTATACGAATGGAGTGGTAAGCCCTCGGAACCTCATAGCCAGTAACATCACCGGGATGTAGCTGGTAAGAGCAAAGGGAAGTGACGTAGCTGTGATTCCATTATCGAGGAAAAGATAACGTCGTAGCTGCCCTTTAATGACATTTTGAACCCAGCGAAACGTTTCAAATGGTACCTAAAGCTTTTAGGGATTTACAGGGATTTATAGAAGATCGATGTAGCCATTCGCTGTGGATTAGACTTTAATATTTGTAAGGTCATAAATTCTTCACGTTATTACACGTGCAACTGCAGTTGCACTTGCAGTTAAAATTGCAGCTGTCGCTATTTACCTTCGTCTCGCGGTATTACAGGCACTCGGGCAAGAATAGCAGGACGGTTGAAGTGCAAAAAATAAGTTGTTTATCAGCCGCCAAGAAAATTACGAAATGAGAAAGATAAATGACAAAGAAAAAGAATACGAGTATCCGGAAGAACAAAAAAAAAGTCCAGTAGCACCTCGAGAGCTACGAGAACTTGCGATAATGATTCTTATCGTTACTTCGAAATACGTTTTTCTAAGGCCCCGTCCACTGACGCAACGAACTTTATTAATTCCCAGAGAAATAGTCAACAGGTAATTGTCTTTCGCGCTGACGCTCAAACTTCGACCTTTGAACTGTACATTCATTAACTAAGTACATCGGATCCAGCACTCGTACTCTTTAAAACTCATCCTGTTTCCGATTACTCGACCCATCGAACCTGATAGATTTCATCCCCTTGAAAACACACAGATGCCACGCCCAGCGACCTTTGACCCACACGTACCAGTGGTATAGAGAGACTGCACTTGAGCCATGTGTGCAAAGTGAACTCAAATGGAAAATTCAGGACGAACAGCAAAGAGCAACGTAAACCCCAAGAATAATATACTCATTTTACAGATTATATACTAGGTTCACGAAAACTTTTTTTGACAGTTCGTAAACAATGAAACCCTTAACAAAGCCCACGTGCCTTTTCATAAAATCACGGAAATACCTATGCTAGAATAAACTAATTAAATGTATACTTCTATCAAAAATTGTATACAGAGCCACGTGTACCTTGTTAGCGATTTCATTGTTTTGGACCTGTCAAAAAAAAAACATCAACAGACTGCACCTATGAGTCAAAACACAGTCAACGTTTCCCTTTAATTTTCCATGATACGTATGAACCATATGCATACATTTATACAATATAGATTTATCGATATCGTATGCGCACAGTATAGACATAGGATGAGTATAGGACGAGATATATGGTACGTGTAGTAGGACAAGTCACGTATCCTCAGAAAATTGTATTTTTTACGTGCGCGTCCCAAGTTAAAGCCAAGGCTTTTATTACTCGCTTTAACGGATCAGCAGTAGTAACGGTGCTCGCAGTAGTAACGGACAGAACGTGCAGACAGGTTTCGAGAATATTCATACAATCAATCTATAATATAACCTCATTGTAAAATTAAGACGGGAATGAATAAATAAATTATTTGTTTGTTCGATTCTTAAAATTATCATATTTTTCATATGAGATTCAGCAGCCTTCATTATTAAATTATTTAATACATTATTTATGGGTCTGACTGTACGTCTGAGTACATATAGATATATGTATATAAACTTTATCGACATATGTACTCGTCATAATCGGATCCCGCAATCTATAATCTGTTAAGCTAAGTTCACAAAGCGCATCAGTGGCAGCCGTGACAGTCCTGACAGTTCATAGGATCGAAGTAGCAAAAGAGATAGGACACGTGATACAAGGTAAAAGCGTCGCGACGTCGTAGAAACGAAATTGCAATGGCGGCAAATACGGTCCTTACTTCGCATTAGGAAACACATGCGAAACGTAACGGCATCCTACGTAAATGGTGGTCCAGCGGTTGCCAAGGACGATTATCTCGGTGGGATTTAAAACGGCCATTTTTTAGCATAGAGAATAAATTCGTATTTAACGCTATTATATTCAGCGGCGTTCTATAATTTTCTATTCGACTGTAAATATTCAAAATTAATTATTCCCATTCACCGAGTGCACTAGCGTGCGACGAATTAATTGAGCGTTAATTTAGCGCCATAACGAATGTACATGGTAATAATAAAATAATTGAAATTTATACGAGAAAAAATTTCAACTACCCCCTTAAGCCTTTTTCTCTTATCAATCACCCAATTCTCTTATCGGTCCGTGGACTCAGAGCTTCGAGCGACAAGCAGGTTCCTATCGAGCGATTTCCATTAGTGACAGGACCTTTGAGAAAGCTGGGACTCTCTCGCAAATTGCTAGTGGTTCCCCGCCAATTGGTCCATTAATTAACAAAGGTGCCAGCCGTGAAGACGTCGACTCGAGGAGCTAGAATATCTCCACATATCGATTGATCAGAGAGACGAGGGATGCTGTGTGAGAAGATAAGGTGCATCAGAGATGCATTATATTTCTTAACCGTACAAAAGATCCTTCACTGCCGGATATTTATCCACGTAGATTGGAATTTGATTCTCCTTGACGGTAGCCATCTTGGAAAATTCTACCATAGTACAACACGGTGGTTCTTTCTTATTTTTTAATTTAAATCTCTTATCTTCGCTCCAGACCCATCTGATAACAGCAGCGCGATATTCGTGGTTGGTTTCTTGTATTGACTGTACCGAGGATAAAATGTGGAGAAATAACTTGGATGGTGTCGAGGGGACATTTGCCTGGTGAAAATCCCTAGAATCTGGGTATATAGTACGGATACGGGACTCTATCCAAGTATAATGCATTATTCTACCTGTTGCCAGAAACGACCTAAGCCTACGATAAACTCGAACCGATAACAATGTATATGCAGAGTGTATCATAGATACCTAGTAAATTCTACGTTAAGTAACTTCTTCGAGCAGAAGTATGTACCTATATAAGGAACGAAATTGAAGATTATGGAATCGTATCCGAATACGATTTAAGATCGCGCTTTTCACTCTTAGATATATGTATACAAGGGATTGATACTATGGCAGGTTATACCAGGATAGGAAAGAGGGATTTTCGCCTAGTGCAAAATTCACTCAGACAAATCCTAGAAATAAATTTAAAAAAAATCTTTCTCCTGGAATACTCATAGTGTATTTCAGTCTTATCTGTTATCAGACAGTTTTCGATCGTGTCCGAGACTGTAGTAAAAAAAAAAGTATATATATCGATATACAAAATCCCTTTATCTCCATGTAAGTATCAAAGAATGCACGATATCTATAATCTATACACGCGATAACGATAACGCCAGTGCTACCATCATAGATTGAAAAATGTAAATGGGCCCTGTGCCAATTTCGTAATAATTCAAAAGGGCGGCAGGAATAGTGGATGCTTTTACCATAATTGGCAAAACGAGTCGGTGGATTCGCGAATAAACGGAGAACGATAACCCCGCGATACACGATCGGAATAAAAGTAAAATGGTAAAATGAAATATCGTCATCCCTTGCTGGAAGCAAGGGAAGGTTCTTGAGGCCAGCGAATTTACGTTTAATTTCAACGCCACGTGTTACCCTCGTGCTCGGATATTCGTACCCAATATGGGCTTCTTTTCATTTTTTTCCAGTCACCCCAAGAAAGAACCCCAAACGCCTCAGAAGTCAACCCTTAGCCAGTATCCAGCTGAGGGTAACGGCAGGCAGCGTGAGAGAGACAAAATTAAGCCGCCATATATATATGCTACGTGAGAATGAGAGAGAGAAAATGAGATACGTGAGGGTTGACGTTCCGAAGAGCTTTATTGGATGTGAACATAGAGATTTTGACGTTTCGTTGAACAGGCCCTATCTTATTCCTTGAACTATAACCTTATACTATTATCTACTTCTTGAGCCCCTGTCCGACCTGCAATTTCTTGGTTATCCCTATTCGCACTACCACCAAGCACTACCCTCTTTTCTGGGAGATCAGGGCAAATCGAAATGGGCACCCAGTGCGCCCTTAGACGCCGTATCGATTTTCCCTAATACAGCCAATTCGCACCCCTCGGTAATATCCAACCATCGTCGTACCTCGCTTAGTCTTAATTCGCCCAGAACCATCCCTAAGTCGTCATCAATCCACAGGACCTCGTCCCTCGTTCTTAAGGTTCACGAAATTCGCCCATGGCCACTTTTTTTCAGTTTTCGAAATACAAAAGCGTTTTGATGCTTCTTGAACGGACACTGATAAGGTCGCACCTGACCCAAAGTTACAGTCCAGAGAATTCGTCTGAGCTTGCACGCTTTGATCTCCTAGGTGATAGATCAGGCTGGATGCAATACGGGTGATCCGCGCATGCGCGTCAGCTCTCATTAGCAGATGTACGCTAATTACATGGTATCCCATGAAACCCTTCCTGACTCCGCAGACATCCTGGGCAATTTGCAATTTCGCGAGCGACCTTGTTTTAATAATCAAGCGCAGCTGCGAGCTACCGTCTAGGTCTTCTTTTAACAAGTGCCCCTGTAAGGTTGATCCTGGAAACGAGTTTACTTGAATATACTTTAAACGGAATATCATTGCGAGATAATGAAATTTCGCTTTTCAGAAAAACCATTAAAATCCAAGACCCTTGTACCTCTACAATTTCCAGTGCTCCCCTAGAATTCACTGCGCATTGGGAAACCTTATCGACTTTTCTTTGCTACGAGAACCACTCGTGATAACCAAAGGAATTGCATTGGGGGAGGGGGAGGAGGGGGGGGGGGGTGAAAACCATCGATCATGTTTCAGCTCCAGCTATTCTTAGGGAACCTACTGGAAATTTGTATCAGACCTGCGGTAAGTACTGAGAGAACACGGGTACGGTACTCTTTAGAAAAATCTGTAATATATATATATATATAGTGTATGACGTAACTGGAAAAGCACTAACTGGTGCAGATACTCTTTGCCACCTTTTTCTGACATATTTATCAAACTGAAGGACACTTTAGGGATGCAGACCAGGGGTTCATTTTCTTACCCCGTTAACTCGTGACCTTCCCAAACATTTATCATACACCCCAGCCAGAACCATCAAAATTTGTGGCTGGAAGCCATTACCATTTGGGATATGCAATTGCAAACTTTGTTTTCACACCCCTGTTCAACCCTTAGGGTTAAGTTAGTTTTATTCCCACTGGACAAAACGTATATAATTTTATTCCACCGCTGTTAACGAGACTTTCGCTTCGTTAATTATGGACGTCCACATATGCAACTCCTATCTGGATAATTTATCCTAAACCACTTTAACCCTCCGCCCAACCCTTTTTTTTTGTCGACTCTACAGTTTCCGTAACTATCTGGCTGCTCGCCTCATTTTCTCCAATTTATGGATCTCCCCGCCCATCGCGGAAGAGTCTGCCTCATCTCTGGATCATTTACCCAGGATACTCATGTACAGTATTCATCATCCACTTGCGCACTGGGATTTATCAGAAATTGAATTTTGTAAGGGTTTCAATGTACCCTGATACGTAACGGAAGATTGGACCAATTTTTCAAGAGGCGTAAGGGATCAAACGATACTTGAATAATTTACTAAGCAAATGCCTTGGTCATTTTTGAGGGATGCTGTACCGATGATCGAATTGACTAATCGAGAACTGGTTGATGTCCATCCGCCAATCCATACCTTATTGATGATCCGTATCATCCCCCGGTGGCTGTTACGGGTCAGCAAGCTCAAACTATCTGAGCCACAATTTGAGCAGGTAGTCAGAGCAGGGTGGCTCAACCTCGTTTCTCATAGCTCGACATTGTCTCGACCAATGGCCGCTTCATCCCTATTACGTGCCTCGCCTATCAAGCTTTTATCAGTGATTATTCTTGACGCAGTTTGAATTTACCCTCTATTGATTTCGATGGGGATACCAGGGTTTGGAAACTCTCAGCCGAGAGGCCGAGATGGGACTTTCTCAAAATATTGACTAACCGTTGAGAACTATCAATTTCTAAAAACGGCCGGACGCCACAGACCCATGTGTGTCTACAGCGGGTTAAGTTTCGGAGCAAAGCGGGAAACGATAGTTCTGACAGTTCACGATTTCCGAAACTGTCTTATCAGGATGCTGGGCTTTCTGAGATATTCTGAAATATATAAACTCGTAGGTATCGAATGTCGATCAATGAATATTTTCCTCCTGCCGTTAACACAGACACTCAGGAAAGCAGTGATCTCTTGAACGATTCCAGGCTGATCTTGGAAACAGAAAAAGCCACAACCCAGCTGCATATCCTGAATACGTATTTCGATGAAATTTTTCTATCTCAAGTCAAAGCACGTGACACTAGTCACGTCCAGGAAGAATTTCATAGATACTCCAAGACGACGATGGGTTGGGATACCGACAATGGTAGTACCAGCAGTTATCCTAGATGGAAGCAAGCTGAGAATAATCTTCAAAACGTTTACATAAAAACGATTCATTTTACCTCAAATTTCTTCTACAGCATCATTTTGCCATATGCTCGGTACATAGAGAAATGAGTATAAAATTACACAGTAACCTAACCTAACATAACCTAACATAACCTATAGGTGAAGTTATCAGTGAAAAAAAAATTCCCCTAGATATTCGACTATCCCTAGATATTCTAAATTTTGATTTTCTTTTAACAAAACGTCCTGTCAAAAATAGTAATTCAAGGTAGAAAAATATCATCCTTATCGCCCAGAGACAAAAGACCCTTAAGAATTCCTGAGGTATGGAAACTGGATTTTAAGTGTCTTTCCTACCTACGTCAAGGACGGCAACTAGTAAATCTCCCGCAACGTGTCTTCGCCACACAGCAGCCGATTCCTCCGGTGTGAACGACAGGCAGAGTGAAAAGTGCGGAGGGATGCGTCGCCCCATGAAATTCACGAGAATTTCCTCGCGTTTCGTGTCGCGAGTTTATCGTATCTCGCCGCGACAGAAATAAACCGGAGAATTAGCAAGCTTGAGAGACTCTGATCGCTGGAAACAGGCGCGACCGTCTTCAATGACTTTATTATCACTTTTTACCATCATATAGAAATTTTCACGTATTCAGGCAAATTCAATAGGAACGATAGACGAAAGTCTTGCCAATGGTACTCGATAGAAATAATTACGTTACGATTGCGCGTCCTGCGCCAATGTCTTCGAACGCTATATATATATTTTTTTCCCAAAAAAAAAAGGATCGTCCAAGACGTTTTATTAAGAACGAAAAAAAAAGTTTTTCTGTTTACCAGCAACAAACATCAATTTCACTCTACGCTGATATCATATTATATTGGCTTTCAAAGTTTCGTCCATGGTGTCTGCCGTCTATAGAACGAAAAACGTTATACGATCCCGCAAGTCAAGCCGGACGGCAAATAACAACCGAAGTAAACAGAACTTTTTATTAGGTTTGCCTACTGTCGGCTGCGAAAAACAAATCGAATCTATGCATCCTCACGAGACTGACGATAGTTGCAATTTTTATAGTTAGTAAAAGCAACAGCGTGAAATATCGTGTAAAACTACGTGCTACCGTAGCGCTAGGTTACTGGGTAATAAAAGAAGTAAACTTTTGATTACCCTCTCTCGGGCGTGAGTCCTCACTTTTTAACTGAACCCCGCGATATTTTTACTGCACAGAATTCAAAGGATACCTGCAGCATCCCAGTCAAAGAAATGCAGCTGAAGGATTGTACCTCGAAGATGGCAAGAAAAATTGCACGAATTACGTTATCCACGAAACTCCCTAATAAGTCTTCCGTACGCATAGAGAAATTCTTTCGTCTGAAGCCTCCATCCTCTTGCACCGCTTTTCCTACCAACTTTTGTCCACTGTCTGAATATTTTATCACGCATAGCATAAACTGTCACAGGACTGCCTGGAACGCCTGGTATGAATGTCCAATAAAAATTAGCGCAGACCGTTGGCTTGCAAATATCGTGCATTACACTCAATTAGACGTGTGCATTATCAGTGCCGGAACGTGCTGTCAGGTCGTTGAAGGTCGTTACCATGGCGACGGAATCCCATTGAATAAAGTCATCAGTGTGCTGGATGAAACGGTGTTGAGTTGTAAAAAAAATTAAACAATATGTTATATATATATCCTGATAATTAAACAGCAATGTGAGGATATTAAGAAAAAATAACTATAGTACGTTTGACAGGTACCTATTATGGGTAGGAATATAGCTGTATAGACAAAACGATATTAAAGTTTCTGGTCGCGCTTGATAAACGGCTATAATAAATTATGATAATTTCAGTATGATAAGAGACGTCGTTCCAGAGACCGTCGCGACGTCCATCCCCTGCAGGTACTTTCGGGTTCTCTGCGAAAAGTGTAAATTGGCGGAACGTGTACTTAGCCAAGGTTAAAGTGGTTTCCGCCATTAATGGATTTTGAAAAAAAAAAAAACAGTTTGGCGTCGGTATATTAAATGAATGTGGATCTTCTTCCCTGAAGGAGAGTAGAATGTGAAGAAGCTCGATACGAGGGAGAAGCATTTCCAAAGTATGAAGCTCCGGGGATCCGTGATTTTCCTTTATCATTTTTTTCCCCCTTTTTCTTTTATCCCGTTATTATCTCGTATCGTCACGCTTCTCTCGTCTGTTTCGTTCGACCTTTTTTTTTTTTTCTTTAAACCGCTTTCTTCACGCCAGGTGAAATTAATGCGCGACTTCTTAACGAACCAGAAGCGTCGACCCTCCACCCACCCTTAAGTTCCCACCCCCAACCGACGTCTCGATCCACAAATTCCATTTCCTTTATTTCCACTGAGTTTTTCTACCCACCCTCTTTGTTTTCATTTTCTCCCCATTTGTCTCTTCATCCCTTAGGATCTACTCGGCCTAGCACCTACTAACCCTTTCGCAGCGATTTAGCATTTTAAATGAGAGTAATAGCCGAGGTGGAAACTATTGACCACCGTCTCTTATAGGGGATGGCACGCGTCCCGACGTCGACTTAGCTTAATTAATATCCTAAGTAATTAATGTAACACCCACCTAAGTGAATCTCACCACCATTCCCAATCCTGCGAGAGCATTTGAATAATACTGGCCTTGCTGAATTATGCGATGCGCTTCAAGCTACCAGGATATACCCTGTTAGACATAACTATATCGTACAGCGCTAGTGATTATACGCGACCTAACCTAACATAATATAAAACCAAATGCTAATCTATTCCCCATAACAATCATAATATTCTTGTACAATTTTTTTTTACTTCATCAAATATATATAAACCAGTCGGAAGCTCGTTAAGCTTGTAGCTTTCCGATACGATAAGATTCCCACTCTAATTAGTCAGCCGATCTTGTCCGAGGACGATCATCCCTTATTAGTCGTACTTTGATATACACAATTTACCTCTTATCAGAGAACGACCTTATTGATATATATAGAAAGCGGAAAGTCTTAATCGCAGCTATGAGAAGCCACGAATTGCAAGCTCAGTATATATATGTAGTACGTACCACATATGTATATATATAAGCACAACACGTAATAATAAGCGGATCGCGAACAAGACTCATATACCGGGTGGAATAAAATTCAAATAAACCATGAATTAACCTTATTCCTTAGCTATGAGCAGGAATTAACGATTTATGCTAACGGCCCTTAAGAAATATGACTTTATTACGCGATCCCCGCAAAATTCCAGTCTCCTTATAAAACAACCAAACCCGCGGTATTCAGGGCGAATAAATTACGACGCCAGGGGGTAGTCCCTCTTTTGCGGCATCTGCGAGTTCATCCCCTTGCCTTAAGATCCGCCGCGACAACGGAACAATCCCTTAACGCAACTCTAACCTCATACCTGAGAGTTTCACACTTGAACCCTTAACATCACCAAGATCCCCAGCAACCCCCAACAGCGTCAACGGACTAGAGCGATAAACATGAAAGTTCAGTAAAAACATATTTCTAGTTCAAAAAATAAATAACAATTACTTCCCATGAAAAATCAATTTCAATCGATCCTCTCAGTCTCGTATTGGCGGACCCCTAATGAATTGATATCCCGTACCGTCTGACCAGCACGGTTTGTTTCCACTAGGCCAGGTCAAGTAGTCAGGCACTGCAAACAGTCCGGCACGGACAGTCAATCACTTCGGAATTCACGAAACGAGGACGCACAAAGCTTTATGCAAGCTTTGTGAATTCCCAATGGCCTCCATAAGGTTACGTAGACGAGTGAACCTAACGATCTACACAGGCCGCCATACTCGTATATCCATGAGAGCTTTATGTCCCGCGTAATTTATACATGCTAAATCGGGGAAGGTTTAGCGCGAACGAAGCACACGGCACGTATGTGCTGCTGTATGATGTGTGTACGATATCTGTATATCTGTATATGTATTTGTGTATGTGCTATACCATAGAAGATAGGCTGCACATTTCTCTCTAGAAATTATAGGCTGTCTCGAACGACACGAAGTTAACCTCTGAACTTCTGAAATGGACCTGGGGACATGTGTGTGATATATATATATACATATAGGAAGTAGTAAGAGAACCGTCTACGAAGTCCCGTGCGAACGTCTTTACTGACAAGAATTATCATCACGTCATCCCTTAATCGGGATATAAGACTTCGTAGGGAAAGTTTCTAGGGAATAAGTATAGTCGCGGTTATCTCCTTCGAAGTTGTCTTGTTATCTTTCTTTGACTTCCTTTGAAATTTCTCGCGAGTGCTCTTGAACGTTTGCAAGTACAGGCCGAGCAGTGGGATCGCGCGAGCGAGTATTCAGGTACGACGAGAACGGATGAAGTTTATTGTGTGAGATCGAAGGGTCGAAGTTCAGGGTGTGCGAATCGAATGAGAAATTTCCATAGGATAGCTTCTGTAACGAAATATGTTATTCGCGAGGTAGATATACGAATTGCACTTTGAAACTTTTAGGTTGGTCGTGTTCGAGTGGATATAACATTACAAGTTTGGCAATCCTGTATCTGTTAAGGAAGTAAGGGTCTGCAGTGCCTTGGAAAGGTATATAGGCACAGGACGTGGAACGTGGTTCGAATCGGAAAGTCCATCAGTCTGAGAGACATGCTATTCTTTTTTTTTTTTTTCTTTCTTTCACCCAATAGGGCGATGTGAGGGAAGAAAAAGTTTTTAAACACTTTTCTACGTAACAGCAATCGATCGATTTATTGTCCATAAAGCTCTTTTAGCCATTCGACGTTTCAATGGGGAGCGATGGTCTTGAACTGTTGGAAATATATATATGGCTGCTCTGTGTATTTTTTGGCAACCAAGGCTGCTTGAACTTCTTGACCGTCGAGGCTTCTACTTTTCTCTCGCGAACTTTTCGCACTTCAGAAGGAAAAGGACCTAAGAGAAATCCACTGCCAGGCGTAATGAAGAATTCCTTTGGGCAGTGCTAAAGTTTCAAGTGCGCCTACGGTTTACGGATAGAGACGATATGAGGGAAGAAGAGTAGGGAATTTCAAACTTCTTCGGTTTACACGCAATAAAGTTGATCAGGGACAATACCAAAATTATGGTCACTAACGGAGTCGATGATTATATGAAAAAAATTTTTTTTTCTTTTTTTACCCGTTAACACTTTTGATAAGGGAACGGTCGTATTCGTATCTCACGAGAGAACGTATCTGCTGTGTTGTGATTAGTGGGAAAAAAAATCTTTTTTTTTTTTTTTTCTTATACCGGATTACCTGGCACAGTGATTTTCATATGGTTTTACCTTCACTACCCTCCCATTTCACATAAACTACAATTCTCCAGCACGAACTATATTTCATGTCATTCAGGTAACACGGCTCCATTACGCTGATACTAAAATCCGGAAAACATACCTTATCTACGGTAGCAGGCAACAGGCTCCGATCCTCTCAAAGTACCAAGGACAAAATCGATCTCCATAACGAGATATTTTTTTACCGATCGAACCAGGACTTTAAATCGAGTCCTGTT
>JARQSV010000750.1:34165-59677 GCA_030142285.1 Calameuta idolon | reverse complement strand
ATTGTCGCGACTTTTCGTCCCCTCGAAAACGAATCGAACGCAGCCTAAAACTTATTTCAGTTCGCACAACGCGCTACATCGTTATCAGCAATGTTAAACCAATCAAAGGGTTATTAGGTTCAAGGGTGATAGCACCCCTCCCTCTGCCCGATAAAAAATGTCACGTTCTATATTTAACCTAATTTACATATCAAGGGTATTATTCTCACACTTATTCATTATCACCCTTGAAAAAAAAATCCGCAAACTATTATAACTACCAGCATTGAAAATCAGTATAATAAAATTTTATTCAGCAAACAAAAGTGACTCCGATAACACGTAAAATTATACAAAGCAAAGAATTCGCGAACGGTGCTATTTTTCAGGTCTCTGAACCAGATTCTACAGTTTCGCAAAGAGCATCGAATTTGCACGCTCCAACGAGCCAAATTGTTCTCCGAACAGCGGCAAAAAATTTCACACCTTTCGCAGCGCGCTTAATGCGTGTATTGTTTCCAAAAAAAAGTTCGGAAAAAAAAGCGAATGGATCCAAAGAACAAAAAATTGCTGAAAAAAAAAAGAGTAAACAACCATAGTGAAATTGCGTCATGTTTCTCACGTACGATTCGCAATGCTATAACGAAGCCATGTGAGAAAAAGGTACATGGACTTTATGTAGCTCGGTACACTGACTGCATATATATATATATATATTTAAACATACACGGTCTATGGATCGATACATATTGAATGCAATTGTCAATCGAAGTGCAACGTAGGACATCAATGGGTGCAAATCCTCAGTCTGCTCTGATTGTCGAACACTGTAGTAGAATATATGGCATGTGACGTCATTCTGTACCAATGCCTTTCATCCCATAGCGCAGCATCTAATATATGAAAGGGATAACGGCAGGAGTGACGTCAACCTATTTCTCCGTCACGAATAGACATAGTGATACCGTAGTGAGGAAAGTATAAAAACAAAGATATCTATGATGGAAATTGTTTTAAAAAAAGATCCTAACCTAAAAAACCTGAGAAATCATCTCACGATATCAGAGTACAGTCGTGTCTAAAAATATAGTTGTGCACATAAAGAACTCAGAAAATGCCACGTACCAGGTATACCGGTAGTTCTTTGATATATGGGCAAGTTTTCATGCTCCATATACGAGTCTTGTTTACATGCAGAAGGAATATGACTGAAAATATGAAATGAGTATCGACAACTCGAAACGCGAGACTTTTTAGAGTAGCTGTTATTTTTTCTTTGTATTTCAATTTGAAACAAAAGAATTGATATTCACTGTACCGAGCTTGTCGTTGACATAAACGTGTTGTGTAGACACCTTTAAGAATTCGAATGATTTTCTGAAAGGCTGTCTGATCCTTTTTTTTTCTTTTAGATAGCACAATCTCTTCGGTCTCCTTTTTCTTCTCGTTTGTAGCAGACGCTATGTGATATCGAAAAAAACGAAGGCTCCAAAGTTTCCCTCGTACGGTTCATTTCTTGTTCCTCCGTCCGTCTATTCCGGACGACTTCCTCTATTTCCGTTACACAAGAGAAAAAAAATATAGAACAAAGAGTACACGTCGAATACAATTTTTATTTGCTCTTACTGCTCTTTGAGGCATTTTCAGAAACGGCCGATAACAGGGACAACTGTAATTTCAACTGTTACAGAGATATCTTGCTTCTCTGGAATACGAGAGACGGAATTTTTTATTAGAAAGAGACGAAAAAAATGCGAAGCGTATTCGTGAAAGAAATTCAAAAGCCAATTTGTATATTCATTGAAATACTGATAAGGATCTTTGAGACGTTAATTATAAGCCCTTGATCTTTCATCAACGAAACAAGTAAATTATGCATGGGGACTCGTGATGGCTCTACGTGCCAAATATCTTAACTGTGATATATTCTGTCTGCTTGGCATTGAGAAACTGGCGGGAAATTTGAACGGAAGGTGGTTCATTTCAAAACTTCAGTGTCTTCGGACAGTTCTAGCCGTAATTACATGTTGGAAATGCCGCATTAAAACTTCCTTAGTGTTTTCTCTCCCTCTCTCTCTCTCTCTCTCTCGCTCTCTCTCATTCGCAGGAGAATTGAGACGCCGTCGATGTAGGAGGGTCGTAGGGCTGGGAGTTGGACGAGAACTGAATAGCTTTAAAGGTTCTGACAGTTTGGCGAGAGTCCTCCCCACCCCATTGTGTTAAAGCTACTTTGTTACTGTGGTAACCTTACTCATTCCTTTTTGACCTACGACCTTACCGATCACTGTCTGACCTTCAGGGTCCAACCACTCATCGTCTAATAAAGGCTTGTAGTATATGGAATCTTGTATGGACCGTGTAAAATGAAAAATCAATGGTCTGTCTGGTACCTAAAATTTTTACCCGGATAAGACCGAGTATGAAAGGACCTTATATATTTTCGAAAAAAAAAAAAAAAAAAAAAAAGATAAAAGAAAATGTGTAATTTTGGACATGAGAAGAATCTCCTTTGTCTATGAATTGCAGCAGAAATATGGATGGGATATAATACTGTACATAGAGTCTCCTTTATATTACCTCTTTTTGTTCTCGATTCAGAAATACACACATATATGTCGTACACTCGAGTATCCTTACGTACATAGCGTATCCTTCGGGATCCAATGACAAGATCCTTGACAAGGTTTATGGATCCTTGTGTCCTCGGGGAAATAGCATACAGTAGCGGTCCTAAGTTTCAAATAGCTGGAATTCCAATACAGCGCCGCCCGTGGCAACTGCCGGCAATATTTTAGGGGACTCCCCGAGTTTCTTGCCAGTACAAGACTCCTGGGTGCAGATGCAATTTTCATCTGGGAATACGCTGTATTTTTCACGTTTAATGACCCTGAGGCGTATTGGGATGGATGCAATTGGTTGAGGATAAAAATGGATGGGCGAAAAGTGTCCTGAAAAAATATAAATCCGCTTCCAATGCAATTTCCGGTTTAACGAGGTACATGTGTCTCCTTTGTCAAGGGGAGAAAAATTGTGGCCCCGGGTCAGAGAATGATCGGCGACTGGAAAATGAAAGATGAGAAAGAAGCGAGGGAAACGGATGGGAAAAGTAAAAGTGAAAGTGAGACAGAAGAAAGAAAGCAGAGCGATACATTGAAAGTCTCAGGAGGAATTCCCGAGGAGACAAATGAAAGAGTTTAGGAAGAACGTCACGGCCCTTGTCGCAACTGTCAAAGCATCGAGGCGCCTTTATCCGCGAAAATACTTGTCCGGCCTTTGAGATTCAGGAATCTGAAGATTTTCGGAGAACAAGGATTTTGTCAAAGCAAAGCCACGTAAAATCAAGTGGGCTAATGAAAAGGCTTAGAGGTTTATGTAGCTACGGGATGCTGTCAAGATCTTTCAGGATCTAAAATACATAGCGAAATGTCGACAAAGCACTGGAAAAGCACAGAGTCCTGTTTTCATGTTTGCAAATTATATTCGCGTAACTTTTTTTCTCTCTCTCTCTCTCTCTATTTTCATGAATAATCGATATCGCAGAAGCAGAAGGATTATTTAAATTGCTAATATCCGCTTCCGGGACTCCCTCAGCAATGACTCTCGTATCTATTCTTATGCGATGCCATCGGTTCGAGAATTCATGAGAATAATAATTCCTTATAAAATTCCTGATTCGAAATCTTCGTTACTAATAAAATATAAATTAAACGAGATTTTTAATCCGAATACAACTGCATTTTGTGTCTAATGATATCAAAGTCAATTTTCTTTTTTTTTTTCTTCCCTTCAGACTCAGAATACGAAGAGGAGCAAACGCCAAGGTACCGACCTGACTCTCTCGCTAGTCTCTGCAGGGCAACAAGATTCACAGAGGCTGAGCTCAAGAGGATATATCGTGGATTCAAAGCGGAATGCCCCACGGGGGTCGTACGGGAAGAAACCTTCAAGTGCATCTATTCGCAGTTCTTTCCGCAAGGAGGTGAGCTCCCTATAATTTTATTGTCTCAATATTCCATCAAGATTCGGACTTTCGTAGGGCAATTCGTGCTTGAAATAAAAATTGTAATCAGACTCCACCCGGTATATAGAGCTTCTGTTTGATCCTTAGACAAGAAAAGAAAGGAGAAAACAGAAAAAAAGCCGCTTAAACCGTTCGCAAAACTTTCAATCGTTACGCATGCAACTCTATATCTATATAGTTCACCTTGTTTTACTGTACTGGAAGACAAGGGAGAAAATTTAACTGCGTTTGTAAATACGCACATTTTCTCCTACGTACATTGGTAGATTACGTACGCGTCAAGACTACGTTATCTTCATGCAAATCTGAATTTGATGATTTATTTATCACTCATAAAAAAAAAAAAAGAAGGGATGCCAAGGAGTCAAATACGATGGGGAAAATTTACGAGGGGTTCATACCCTTGTAAAAATACCTAAAACCTTTTGATACACTAGACGTAATAAGGTAAAGCAATGCTATTGTCTCGTGGAGATTTAATGGTCACGTAGGAAAATTATTGTCCTGACTGTCCCTTCGATCAGGCGAGTAATATAACAGTGGTTCGTATGATTCAAATGACAAATAACAAAGTATGATTAAATATTGGAAATATTGAAAAAAGAATTTTTTCTTATATCAATCGAAAGCCTTCGGAGAGTTTACATGAAATATACTAAGCACCTTTGACTTATGTAGACGAATAAAAGGCAAACCCTCCCTCGCGAAAAATCACCCTTGATGCTGTATTGCTTTTTTCTACTTCCACAGCCCCGAAGTCTCACTAGGTATATTCGAAGTGGATTACCCTATATAAATATACGTGAAACAGATATAAAACGCACTCGTCTGTTCGCATTAGGCAAATCCAAAAGCCTGCAGTTATTCGGCTGTTTTTTTTTTTTTTTCTTTCGCTGAGGAAATAGAAAACATCGGCGCTGCTTTGCTGGAAAATTATTGTCCCGATACTATTCGCAATCCCTCTTGGCTGTGACTGCAATCAAAAGTACAATCAAAGCCAGACCAGTATCGTGCCGCTATTATTATTATTGCTGTTGGCTACAGAGAAGCAGCAGCATCCAAAAGGAATCAAAGGGAACCAAAGGACCATGGATATATGTATAGAATATATGTATGCCGATTAACAGTGGATCATGCGACTATTGATTTCATATAAGATGACCATAACTGGACCACAGATGGATGGCAGATATCCGTGATAAGTTATCAGTTAACCCTGGGATACTTAGGGGAGTCCTTGATGAACGATTTAGGAAAAATTAATTTGGCACTTTTCCGAAAAAAAAAAAAATTGGTAAAATTTCAAAATAGGTAAGAGTCGAGCTTGACAAGGGGCTGGAAAGGGGATATGTCGGATCGCTTGACTGTTACACATAAAATACAATCTGGCCTTGGCAATTTCTTGAGGCTTTAACGAGAAATAAGGGAAAGTGGTGGGAAAAATAAAAAGAAATAACAAGAAAGAAAGGTTAAAGAAGTCCAAGACAGCAATTAATTATCAAAGTTGTGTCGTTACTTCTCTGGAAAAGAAGTATTAAGTATGAGAGGGAGGTTCGCCCCCCCCCCACGGGTATAACCTTCGACCCCCGTCATTCCTAGGAGAAAAGGTTGAATTCAGGACACGGGCTGGCTGGAAGTGGGATGAAAACGTAAGGTGTACGTTGAACGTGGCAGAGAGGATAAGGGAATAAGCGTGGCCAGTGAGCGGGATAAGTCAACCCTACCGCAGCGTATTATTTACAGGGGGTGGCTTAATTAAAACCGAATTAACCAAGCAGCGCCACTAAATTATGTCGCTTAATTAGATTTCTCGACGCTCAATGGAGACTGAAAAAAAAAAATAATATTTTTGTACCCTGATTTTCATTTTGTATAATACAAAAAAAAGAAACCCGTGTATGTCCCACGCTCTAGTTAAAAAAAAATTCTTTTCTTCTCTATCCGATTATTCCGCTACGCGATCTACCGTCTGACTAACAGCATCCCTTCACTACTTGCGGCACGATAAGGAATTAAGCATGTAAACTGACTTAGCCTCCTATCGCCAGGAAACACTCGACCCAAAATAGACCGAAGACATTTTGAAGCATTATCCGGAATGACAATTACAGCAGGAGATAAATTTCTCAGCCGAGTAATATATTCTCTTAATGATGAAAAGGGTACCGGATCTCGCAGCCTCCGAAAGATGGGACAGTTATCGGGTCCATGAAGCACTCAGAGCCATCTGCCACGTTCTTAGCACGCCATTTTGTTTTCCCCAGTGCTAAATGTTCCCAGCATCCCTTGCATGCACCGTAACGAGCATCATGATTTACGTCCCATTGGTATACGGTACAGTGGAAGCTGTGAGGGTATTAAAAAAAAATTCCCTAAAAGAGGTAAACTACGTAGCAGCCATGCAAACGATCTGTGTGTCTCGACTCTTTGGAGTTGAAAAGGATGTCAGAAAAAAAAAAACACGTTTCTAATGTAATATATTTTACAATCAAAACCAGGTAAATGGACTCTACGTCACTTCCGCTTGACGCGTACTTACGTATACATGTGCGGAGAAAAAATGAGTCACTTTCAACCCCTATTTGTTAGGTTAGTTTCCTAATAAATTACCAGGCTCAAATAACGCGGTGGGGAGTTGAGTAGGAAGAAAATTGAAGTCCTTATTAAATCATGTTATTCGTAGACAAACGGAAAGAAATTTAATCCAAGAAAAATTTTATTATCTGGCAATATTTAAGAGATAAGAATCTTCGCGGATTACGAAAACTCGGAAATCCTTAAATTCGTTTACCCTGATCGAATGTAAAATCATTCGGTCGGATTTACGTACCGTAAAAAAAAATACATTTTTCTTTTTTCAGCTAACACCAGCCAGTACGCCCACTACGTCTTCAACACTCTGGACCAGGATCACAGTGGTTTACTAAGCTTCGAGGTGAGTCCTTTGTCACACTGAAGTTTTCCTTTCTATTTTTTATTCCTACTTATTTTTCTCTTTCTCCCATATTCTCGCTTTTCACAGCTAAGAGTCACTTTATATCCTCGCGTGGCATCCCTGGGAAAATAAGTTATACCAATGTAATACCAACATCCGGGTAGTCTAGCGTAGTACCCTGTATGTACACCAGTCTCTTAACGTAACTTGCAAAACTGCCTCGCCGAACTTCATACACTTTGCTGGAAGAGAAACTTTGAAAATATTATTAGAAAACTAGAGATTTTGACATAGACAACTTCGCTGCTAGGCTTAGCTAAAAATTTAACTGTCTGTACAATTATACACACATGTAGAAGAAGACTATGACAATACGAAACTTGATGAAATACAAAAAAAAAATCTTCAAAAGGTATAAACGTAAAAGACACTTTTGGTGAAATTAAAAATTCAAAAATTTCCCAATACTGTTATACTGGTGGGTTACACGAAGCCAGATGAGTTTTGACGGGGCTGTCAAATTTATATATGTTACCATAGACAAGTATATGTAAGACATCTAGTTTGGTACATGCTCGACCGAGACCCACAAGTAGCTAAGGGAGTACCGAGTACAGCCGAAGTTTGCCGAGAATGTCCGAAGGAAGCTTATACGAGAACCTTCGCTGCGAGACCGAGCTATAGTTATTCTCGGAAGCTGAGCTCTTTCTCCAATATTTTCTACACGCACGTGTCCTGTTCATTCCAAAAAGCCATCCTATCAGCCATCTTGGAAACTGTCTTCCCAGGTGATCTATATGGGACAATAGATTTACCCTTATAGTAAATACATCATCGGCCAAAAAGAGGGTTGAGCCTTCGTCTCGTTCCCTTGAACCACAGCGACATCCTTTAATTTAATGAATTCAGGTCCCAAATTGTGGACCCAAAGTTCGTCCGATTAATCTTGAACTCAATCTTCTTTTTTTATATCGACTGAACGATATACAAAGGCAGTGAAAAGCTTGAAGTAAAAACTTAAAATTTTGACTGAAAACGTCATTCCACTTACGTCGTAAAATGAGGGATCACCCCCCGCCATTATTGTCGCTTGATTTTCTAGTTTAACGAGCGCCCGAGGGTGGCGCTGGTGAGCTCGAGTAAACGATCTTGTAATTAATGAGAAATTCTTCCTGAAGGTTACTTATGTACATAGCAAGGTATACGTACCGTTTGCCTTCGCCATTGTCATTCCCAGTGTACAAGATTGTAGGGCAAAAAAAAAGTTCCGTTCTCACGAAACACAATGGCGACAGCCACTCACCAAGAAATAAAAGGTTGCGATTAATGCTAATTAGCGAGCAAACGTCGACCAGGTAAACCAATAATGATGGAGGTTAATTATTCAAAGTTTAACGATTATTGGAAATTAACACGGACTCAATCACCAGCCGGCACCCTCGCGATTCTCTGTGACGCAATCGATGGCCGAGACAGAGTTAGGAAAAAAAAAATGGATGAAAAAAAAATTTTTTTAAATTTACTCACACATTTCTCAGCGGGACACAGTGAGGAATATAAAGTAATGTAATTATACCATACTGCCGAGGGTGGGTCTCTGTACTTTATATCTGAAGTGCAGTGTAATTACGAGTCTCGGTCCAAAGCCACACTCTGAGTACAGCAACAGGAATAAAGATACACTCGAGACACGGCGGTTCGTATTAAATGAACTACAAATGGTAAAGTAGATTCGAGAAGAAAAATATGTAGATAGAAAAAAAAAATATAAAAAAAAAATTGCAGGTAAAATTTTATCGTGCTGGATATACTTTTTTTTTATCACTACCTGACGGTATACTCATCAGCTGTATTTATCTTATTAATCCCTGCTTGGTTACCGCATGAGATGAAGCCATTTAGTAAATGGTATAGGCCTATCTCATTTAGGAACTCTGGAGACGCATCCGAGATGCGCGAATCCTTAACCGACCTTTAAAAAAAGAATTTAAAAAAACAGCACAGGGCAGCCAACCTTATTAAAAATTCATGACGAACCCTGGCGACGAACCGATCGAAATGACCATTCTGCCTTCATACGGCAGTAGGGGTGTCTGGATCGAAAACAAGGACGAACCCTGACTTCTTAAGGGTAGTTCTCCCTTGTTACTCTCTTCGCGAAATAAAGGTTTAAAGGTCTCGCAGAGGGTCGCCGGGGGTTAAATATTTGATAAGCCAAAGTCGGTCAGAGGGAAGTCGTGGTTATCGGATCGGACACGATAACCTCAGAGGGTCGCATTGCGCCAGAAAAGAGGTTGAAAGAGTTCGTCCAACCGCATACGATTGTCAGTCTTGTCTCTTGTGCGTTCGTGGCGTAAGACGCAAATGAACGATGGTTATTCGGTCTTGCGTATTTTTTAGTTCCGGGTGAACGAGGGGTCGGACGGAAGGAGGATACAGGAGAGAGAGAGAGAGAGAAAAAAAAAAGACAGAGGGATAAATATAGCGGTAAGAAAAATTCCCAGTTATTTATATTTTCGGCGGATGTTCGCCAGAAGGGTGAAATTTAATGAGTTGTAACTATACGCAGCGTTTAATCAAGCACGAGAACCTACCCCGTAGGATAATCCCGAAGGCTCAAAACTAACCCCCTAAAACTACCCCTATATAAACGCACGAGTAAAACACTGTAAATTTTATATCTGTCCCCACATACGTACACGGCTACACTTCCCACTTTTATTTCAACTGGATTTCAATCGCGATCGGCCACACGATAAAAAAAAAGGGTTAAACTCAAAGTCCCCTTCGTCCCTCGGTCAAACAAGGGATGAAAAGTCGCCAATTTAATTTACGAGGCTTCGCACTTTCCAGAAGACGGCGACGCTCGACGATCTGCGTTTCCCATTTTCTACGCATCTACTCACGGCAGTAAGGAAAGTGCTCTTACGCATGCCGTGAATTCTCATCCCCTCTATTAAAATCCCTCCTGCCACCCCTTCACCGACTTCGATGACCAACCCTTTAAACTCTTGGAGACTTACCCAATCTCCGTCCGCTTTTCCCAAATGTCATTAATATAACCCGCGAGATTCGCTACTACTTTCTGTGAAGCCCAGAAAACTCTACAGGGTGTTCCGCAAGTGCGCACCGATTCAATTCCCTTATCGATTATCGAATGACGTTACAGCTCGTTTCCAATATTGGAATTATTCATTAAGAAATACCAAGGGATGCTTGCGCGAGGCTCCCCCGTCACTTTAACCTGAGTCAATGAGAGCTTACTCAATAAGTGAACACTGGAGGGTAGAAAAGCACTTTTTTTTCGACAAGCAAACATAGAAACAGTCTTACAGCGAGCTAATGGTAAATACTAGCGACCATTTCGTGCAAACAAGCCCTGTTGATTTAGGTGCTCGCGATTGCATTTACTAACGAAAGACACAGCGGAGTCCTAACAGTAACTTTACACAGCGAAGAATTCGTACCCACTTAAGCCAGCCGAACTTTTCTCGATTTTACTCGAGAATATCGACCTACATAACCACCCCCTTAACCAGTTAAGGGCGCAACCTTACAATTTTTCACTTGGTAAAAGGGCTGTCCCATAAATAAAGATATTCCAAGGCATATATATGTATACATACATATATATATATACAGCCTTAAACCGGGCGCGATAACCGTAAATGGGTTAACTACCCCAACACCCACCAAAACCAACCCTTGACTGCTCGATCACGTGCAATAAAAATTTTTAATTACTTCATTACAGAAACTGCTTTTACCATATTTCAGTCGAGACTTCAAATCATAGTCACAACCCTTTCACCCGTTTCGTTATAACACCCCTCCGTATAATTATTCCAAGATAAAAAAAATTATACAGCCTCTATAACGATTACTCACGTAAAAAAAAAAAGGCGGTTATCCGAAATTCCCTAGGGAACGTTTAACGGCGAATCTACTTTACCCACGGAGATTTGTTAATAAATAATTACAGAACCGTCTAGCAGAGCTACTATCCATTCCCTTCTTTGCGTATAGAGTTACCAGACCCAAGAACGGCCAGATTATGGTCAGCCGCGTCCCGTCAAATCAAATTACCTGTAAACAGCCCTTTAACGAAATTCGAACTTAAGCCTCTACATGAAAACGCTCTCTTCGCTCATTGGCTTGGCTTCGCCACTTAACCGTACATACAGCGCAACGCGAATAGATAGGTTCAACCGCATTATATATGTATATAGAAAGCACAGCAATAGACAGCAGCAACCTATGCAAATTACTTACTCGTTCTGTTCTGTTTGCCACACGATTTACAGCCACTGCGTTCCGACTGCCGTTTGCTAACCGGGAGCAGAGACGTTGAACGTATCGTTGATGCCGGTAGCTTAGATACATCAGCATCCATAGGAAACGCGCTTGTCGTCTACGGTGGATGAACTATAAATTGCCTAAACAGAATAAATTGATAAATTATCAAGTGTACATCGTACCATAAAGGTACCTTCACACATTGTTGATCGGTCACGAGTTAACACGTGTCTGCAGTTTCACTTCAGCTGGTTCATTAAAATTGTCGAACCGCCGACTTGCACTCTAATAACTGACAGTAGAGTAGCGTGTTACGCGATCAAAAAGCCAAGTAAATGTTCATTAGCTAATCGGTCACGCAACGCGTTATCCCACGCAAGAATCAACAATGGTTCTGTGCGGGTCATGGTTTTTTCAAATGAAACGTGTACAAGCTTGTCCATGGAGTACTTATTTACTGATATAGAGACAAGATGTATATATGTATATATTGGCTGATAAGACTGAAATATTCGTGATGCCCGTGACGTGTTTCGCTAAAGGGTAAGATCAACGGACGAATATGGGATACGTCCAAGGGAACTATAAAGGGTTAGATAGGGTTAGGCTTAGGTGATATGATTTAGGTTAGTTTGTCAAGCTTTTAGCCAGGATAAAGCAGCCACAAGGTGGACTCTAGGCGACCGCAAGCTCGCACGAAGCGTTAAGCTCCCGATCGTGGTAGCTAAGTCCAGGGTTGGCTGCGGGACGGCCAGAATCTACGTAACAGGCCGCCAATAAGCTCATCGGAATCCCGTCTCTGTGGAGTTCGGTCAGGTTCGGCTTGACTCGGTAATTGTCGGAGGGTACTACGTGTTCCTTAAGGATTTCGGCATTTGTCACGGTCGCGTGGTCCAGTGATCAGATTCGATAATTATGTTTACAGATAACTTTATGCTTTCCTTTATAACGGTGTATACATATAGGTATAATGGTAGTTGAGGATTGGTTTATATATACTGAGTGGGTAGCCGTTTTGACGTACAGTAGAAAAAAAAATGGTGAATGAGTAATATCAGTGGGTAAGTATTACATGATACAGAATGGATCAAAGGTTGTGAGAAATTCTCCATCCCATTCGAAATTGGTGTTAGCGATGTAAAATGGAGGAATCTGGAAACTTTAGATCCCGGATGTAAGTAAGATTAAGTGTTGCCAAGCGCGATGTATGCCCGGCTTAGCGGTTGAACTAAAATTTATACATCAGAAGGCTTCGCAAGGGAACACTCCGTAGGGTTGAATAGATATATACATTACGCTACTTACACTCCCTTGTGCACTTTCCACCTTTTCAACCACCGGGAATATCACTGTGCTTCCCATCTAGCACCAGTCACCTTTAAAGCCAACGGGTGTTGGTTTGGCGATAACTTTTGAGGTTAGCAGAAGGAAGGATACCATTTGGCTTTTGAAACTTTATGGCCTCTTCCTAGATAAATCCATATACTTGTCACTTAAAGTACTTTACGTATTTCTACGGGAAACTGAAATCTGTACGTAATACAGTTCAAATAAACTGCACTGTTCATTGCGACTGGTTTGTCAACGCTCAACGCGTAGTACCGAACTTCCACCGCCAGGGGGCAAATTCCTTGATGTTTATTATAAAACTTTCATACCATACGTCTCATCCACTCGTCATTCTGTTTTACCGACTCGCAATCTCCGACGTATGTATATATTCATTTAGTACCGGCTCCACCTATCCCAACCCTCTATTACTATCCACTTTTATTCCTTTGCTTTAGCCAGACGCAATTTGCCGCACTAACAGCTTGGGTCGACATGCTTTTTGATCCCAGTTACTAACCGAGTCCCGTCGTGTCAACACAACGACCCATGTCCACGAATCGAGTCAAAGGGAAGCTTCCCTTTTGTTCCCGACAATTGCGCTACGTGATTCCACCTCGCTTATTTCATTTTTATGCCATTTCTTTACCTTCCTTTTTATTTTTCTTCTTCTGTCCTGCAGTACACCGCCACTCCAATATTTCTCGTGTCGTACCTTCCACGTTCTTACGGACACTTGATTCTTTATCGGACGGAACGCGAAAGCTAGTTGCCGTCTTCCATTTGTCTCTTTTCACTCTTTTATAACCTTTTCGAGACGTATACCTACCGCCGGCACGTATGACAGCAACGCGTGGATTCATGGCTTCCATATTTTTACGGACTCCGGCGGAATCTAAACGTCAAAGACAAATTGTGACAGAGCTTTCGTAACGGCAGGCGTTTCCCGTTAAATATCAGCGTTTATTTCGCGGCGCTCGCTGCTACGTATGGATTAACTTGGACAATTTATGGATGGACGCCATGCAACGTTTCGGCGGTTCAAACTCGTCACTCCCGGACTTCTTCACTCTTGGGGTCAACGGCAGTCGAATGCTCGAGATTTAGGTCAATCTCCAAAGCTGCGAATGTCAGTCTGACTTAGTTTTGGATTTTCAAGCATAGGTATTTATTTGACCGTATCAAATAATGATTTTTATTAAAAATTCTTTCTAGAACTGCCGATACTGTATTTTCCTGATAATACCATACGATTAGTCCCCTCTTGATGACAGTCGAAAGACACGTGACTTGGAGTACGGTGGCAGTTACAACTATTATATTAGAATACTGAAATATAGATATGACAAATTGTTGGTATGTACTTTCTCTTATCTCTCTCTTTGAATCTCTCTTCAAGCTACGACTTCACTTTGCGAATTAGCTGTCTCCTAAACCTACAGTTATAGCTACAGCTAATGGTGAACTGACAGTAAAGTTTATTAGCCTACAGGCTATTTATTATCTGCTTCGTTATTAGTCTCATAGTTATTGTGCAATTAAATACAATTTCCAGACTGCATTCCAGAATATTATGCCATTTCGGACAGCGTTCTATAAATTCGCAACATCGTTCCTAGCTATATCTGATGCAACGTGAATACACGGTATATTGAGCAAGTCAATAAATTTCCGAGTGACTGATAAACGCAAATAATCAGCAGGTCTTCGTATCAATGATATATAATATCCATAAAGTTTTCGTTATTTAGGTGAAACAGAAGGATTAAAAAAAAAGGGAAAAAAGACATCTTGTCGTTTCGGTTGAAACTGCCGGTATTCAATTATTTTTGAGTATCCGACTGAAAACACAAGTTTACGCATCAGTCGCGTAGCGAATGCCAGTTTATACAACCAATAAATATCTACATATGCCAGAATGAAATAGGGTGGAGTACAGCTACATCCAGTATTGACCCCTATTTTGACCCCTTCGATGTTCGTAAAATCCCTTAAAAAAAGAAAAAGAGTTAAAGGAAAAAATAAATGTAGCAAAAATGAGTACACCAAACTTATTCTGAATTTCAGGACTTTGTCATGGGTCTGAGTATTCTCTCACGTGGATCAATGGACGAGAAGCTGCGCTGGACCTTCTCGCTCTATGACATCAACGGGGATGGTTGCATAACAAGAGATGAGATGACTGATATCGTAACAGCGGTTTACGAACTCATGGGAAAGTTTGCTGATCCTAATCTGGACCACGAGGGTGTACGTGATAAGGTCGATCGGATGTTTCAGGTAAAATTTTATCATAAAAGTAGCATAAGACTGCATTAGCATATACAAAATTACTAATAAACATATTGACAACCCTTTGAATGTTCATATTTTCAATTATTTTTTATATCTTCATTCAAGATTGACAATAAAAATTCAAAGGATCCGACGTGAGCGCTCTTTCGTTTTGAAAATTTGAAGAAGTACATATTCATCCGTAATTTTCTCAAAAATATTCACATGACCATGATATTCTCGAATAAAAAAAAAACATGAGTTTCCTCGATATTGGAAACTCACTGCGCTCGTATAAAGTCCGAGATAAAAAGAAAGCACACGCCCCGGAAATCACGGACCAGACAGGAATGAAATCGCGAGAAAAATCCATCACTGAAGGATCCTCGTGGAAATGGAATACGTAGCAGCAGAGATCAGACGGTAAAATACGTGACCAGGAAATGACGACGTTGGCAACGGGAAAGAGATTTTCTCAAAAGCTGTCATTGGATTCGTATCCTTCAAACTGGGCAAAATACGAGAAATGTACCCTCGTAACTTTAAAAATCCGTAGCAACCCTTTTTCTATCACGGGGATGAATTTACAAGACCAGCTCATCCCCATCTGTTGGACTTGACCATCTTGCGATTCTGTTTCACAGTACTTGAATTATTCACCCCGAGTATCCGAGTAACCGAAGGGGTTTAAATCGAGGGTGGAAAAAGTACGTAAATACTTGGTCACGTGCAGTTGGTAACTGAAATAGTGAAACTTGTCAGTGATTTTATCCAGTGACAAATCGGCCGATCGATAATCACTAGACTAGTATGTAGAGAGTTTCTTTGGGCACTGGGTATACGTACATGTATAAGTCAGTTACAGAGTTCATGGACGCCGAGCGTCGGCGTCCGTGGCTTTGAGGAAAATTGCCCGAGCATTCGGAAAACCAGAACGCTTATGTCGATTACGACGCTCAAACGATTTTATGCAAAAGTTAAGCAAGAGAGTCTTTCGGACTCCAGCGACTCGCGTTGGTATTACTTGGACGTAAAATTCTCTACACTAATTCCCCTAGATCAAATGTACCATATATACACGAGGGAGAATAATTGAGAAGGTAAACACGACATCCACGAATTTTATTCCCTTTAAAACTTCGTTTAGGTTTCTCCCTCTAACAAACGTTTCTTAAACGAATTTCTACCGAGTATCCATAGTGCCGACAGTGCTGCCATCCTTCGGCAAAATAGTTATGGGCTATATAACAGAAACATTGAAACCAGCACTAATTAACCCCATTTTGACTCGGAAGACCTTAAGACAATTGCGATCCTATTGAATAAGTTATCGACGTCAAGTTCCTCACCTCTGTCCCAGTCTACTCAAAAAAAAATAATTCCCTAGATCGACGAAATATTCTCATATTCCTAAACAAACACCTAGTTACACGCACCAGACTCGATAAAAATACATAGGTAGACTCCTATAGTGAAATTAACATTAGAAAAGGATCGGACCCCACACACATGTCGACTTCACCGCAACGTTGGCCAGACTGGCCATTCTCGGTACTCTCTTTCTATCTAATTTTAAGCATAATTAATTCCCCAGGCGAAGGTTCCCGAGCTTCAAAATTACACGAGAAATAGTAACTAGAATATCAAATCAAGCAGTACAACGCAGACACGGCCAACATAAAGGATCTAAAGTCCTAGAGATACCCCCCTATAGCACAGAGACAAACCTGAATGGATGATTTCCACCCTTTAATTCTTATTAATCCCAAGACGTAACGTCCCTCGAACCCATAAAGCACCAAGGAGCCATAGAGTCCCACGAGCACCCTTAAGTCTAGGTTCACGAGGACTTTTGCAGAAAATATCAATTAAGTCACTTTTATCGTCGGCGACAGTGAGCCTGAGCGAGTCCTCTGGGCTTTAAGGGTAGTTAGAGGGATGAAAGGGACGGTCGAGTAAGACTTGATGTAAAATTCTCACGACTCCTCAAACTACACGGATCCTCCCTCCTTGTTTATGAGAAACTCCTTTTCCACCCCCCCCTGTTAAAAGCAGTCAACCCTTTTTGTTTTACTCTCCAGCACCCTGCCGTGTCGGGCAAAGCAGCCCCTTCGAGGGAAGGACGCTGCTATTATATACGAGGCTAAAAATAATAGGAGAGATAAGAAGCACCGTAGTACCGCTCTTGGAAGACCTATCTCGAATGGTCCATTAAGTCGAGCGGAACGACGCGATGCTTTATTCCCAAAGTCATAACTTCCGGCATAATCGATTATCAAGAGTTTCGGTGGATCGTTCGTGATGAGAAATCACGTAAAATAGGATAAAGTATGTCCGACTGTATAATAAATAATCTATAATAAATATTTATTATTTCATCTTATCCGCCCCTTCGACCCGTCGTGTCTTGAGCTCCTAAAAAAAGTGCCTTTATCATTCGATCCATTTTTCGTGCTCTTTGTGCCGTCAATATATCTATATATATCATGTATACGTACACCCGTAAGTTCGTATTACGTAAGGTAGGTATAGACCGAGAAGTCAAACGCAAACGCAAAGGCGATACCGGTTAGAAGGGCAAATGCCTATTTACGGTTCAGACCTCCAAAGCCCAAACTCTCTCTCTGGCTCCCTGACTCCCTAGCAAGCTCAGCCAAGCACTAATTCAAGCAAGATCGTAAGGGCGCAAGAGTCTCCACGTAATTGCCTGTGGTTTCTGTTTATCTAAGAACCCTAAGGGCCTCCCGGTACCCATGGAGTAGCTTCGCTTCATTTTATTTGGCACACACAGTTCTGTATGCTGCTTGACAATTTTTCCAAGACGCACTCGGGTTATGCTTCAATATAACCAGGATCTTTTGACACGTATAATATCAAGATGCTAAAAGCAGAGCGTTAAATAAATTTTTTAATTGAGAGCTAATTTAATTCGTTAATTCGTTTTAGCGATTTAATATGATTTCTAGATAAATATTCTAATTACAATTCGGTCACTTTGCTGCCAACTAATTGAGAGCTTTCTAAGAAAGGATTCTACGAGCACTCTACAGCATCCCTTAATTCACGAGAGAACGTACTGAAAGTCAACGGAAACCGGAACGACGGTCTGCGCATGCGCGTTACTCTCATACGTATGTCACTAGTTTGGACACTGTAATTGGGTCAATGTTCATTCGTAAAAGTTTTTTAAAAATATTTTATCAACAATCTTCATAATCCGGGAGGATAAGGATTTATAAGGGAAAATATATATATATATGTATTTCCACTCAAGAAACTCCTGAGGGAATATCGATTGGCTTGTGGAATTCAAGACTAACGTGCGGCACTCTGTTTCCGGTTTGTACGGAGGCAAAACGTCAATGACGCTAATCCATATTCCGTTAACGGACGTCGCCGATCATTAAACTTGGTCAACTATTTGCGAAGGTTGATTGCTAGCGGGCGTTGTTCAAATTTTCGTGCAAATTGTTAGACGCCTTTTTGGACTCGGACTGCCCGAACCTTTGGTGAATAACGGGTGGCTAATTGAGCGGGAAAATTCAAACTCGTCGCCTGGTAAAGTTTCCTCGTGAAAATTGAAGCCAGCGGCAAATCGGTTCGCGTGGAATTTATTATTGCTAAGGTTCCTTCGTCGCTTACGTGTTGTTATATATATATATATATGTAGTACTTGAGCATCGTAAGGGGATCTATTATCTAATTATTAACATCGCATTATTGCACGAGACAAAATGGCCACCAGGGGTTAACAGGACTGTCCTGGGAGAATGAGAACAAAAAAGAATATTTGCTTCTCCTTCGAGGGGGGACATAATGGCGACAACGTAAAACGTGTCAACGCGAACGAAACAGGATATCGAAGCTGAATTGAGGTCCAGTATAACTAGGGATCTAACGTTACCCCAGGGGCTGTATTAGTGGTAGCAGCCTTATATATAATTATGTTTGACGAACTGGAAACACTGTGTCGAAACAGTTAATTACGCGTCAGGCTTCAGGCTAAAGCCTGTGAGGGTTGACGAAAATGATTATATTAAGAGAAAAAAAAGAAAAAGAAAAATCGTAACACTCTTTCTGATAATGATCAAATTAATTTAAGTGTGACTATAGATATATCGATTGTGTATAACGGTATAAATGACTGTGTGACGATGCTTGAAATCGAAAATTAATTAATGCTAGCAAATGGTGGTTCTACGGAGATTATTATTATATTTTGTGAACGAGCAAGAAATGGAATTTTAATGGTGAATAACAAATCGAAAAAATGAGAGTATTGGGTCGTTGATGGATTTTGGGTGTTATATATTTTTTTAATTAAAAAAAAAAAAAACAGAAGGAACACGCGTCGATGGGTATCAATTGGTGTTAATCAATGCAGTTGCAGGCGTCGAATCGCGGGAGGGAAACATGTGTAACTGGCATAAACCGTCATCGTTACTCGATCGAGTCAGACATGGTTTGCGCTTAAAAAAAAAAAACTTCAATAATTCGTCAATTGTTTCGACAAACTATTCGCGAAATTATTAAATTCCTATTGAATGGAAATACAGGGAAGTCTTTGCAGGGTCGAGTATACCGGGTAACTCGTTAATTTGCAAAATGAATCGAATTCGCGAAAGTTTATCGAACCAGAGCGAAATAGCTCGGTAAGGGACACGGCTGAAGGATAATATAGAAAATGAGAATTAAAGGAGAAAGAGAATGAAATTAGAAAAAAAAATTATCGAAAAATCGATTATTGGCAAAATCCAATAACCGAGTGTACTGGTACAGTATAGATATGTCATACAAGCTTGTGAGATATTTGCAAAAATCCACACACGCACCTTCGGCCAAGGAAGCGTAAAATTCGCAAACGGTTGTTCACTTTTTGAGTGAAAAATTTTATTTTCGCAATTTGAATTTCGCTATGAAATTTAATAAAATTCGACAATTCCAGTTGCAGCAGCGTGCAGTACGTAGAGCAACAATGGTCGTGTCAAAGTTTGAAATATTTTATTTCGATCAGTCGACTCGTATTTCCATACACGTCACTATGCTATAGTGCGAAAATCAGAGAGAGAGAGAGACAGAAAGAGTGCAAACAAATATTAAACCGAAATAAACGAAGAGACGAAAGAGATGAAATTACATAGCGAGAGGAGCTGATGGGCCGTCGCTGGTAAAGCGCGATTTCAATTACCCATGCAGCAAACGACGCCAGGCGTCGGCTTTTGTTTCCTTTAAAAGCTATAATAATTCTCGTGTCGCACCTGTCATCCCGAAAGCAGATGGAAAATACAAAATACACACATCCACCCATATGAACGTAAAGTCTAATATATCTTAAAAATACACATACGTTATACATATTGTGTAGAAAAATAAAAAGAGAAAGAGGGAAACCCGGACATAGCCTAAGCCGTGACCGGAAGGATGCCAAGATAAAAAAGATTTCGCCCGGATCTGACCCTGGATCACTTCTGCTGCGGGGTTTCCAGGTTGCTCTGGTGATGAGCTTCGTCCGGTCCAGGTCAGCACGGCCAGATGGCGAAGGTTCATCACGCGCTGAGGTTGCTCCTGTTCCCGATCCTCTTCGGTGACTCAGATGATCCATCTCAGAATATCGCTACCGGCAGTAAAATTAAGAACGACATGGTCCATGGCCACATCTTCCTCGATGCTGACCCCCTACTCAATTCGGCAGCTGTCAGCCGTGGAGTGAAGGGGTCCAATGTTTTTGGATCAGCCTCCCCTATACCAGCTGTAGCCTCATAGTGATTCTCCTCCAGTGACATGAGGATGATATATGCGGTGGCCGAATTTGTAATTAAAAAAATGGTTTCAAAATCAAAATTAGCCCAGTTTCCAATAATTCCAAAAATTCTGATCCTGGATTTCTTGCCCGGAAATTTATGTAGCGCGATATCAAGGGACGTTACTACGTCCCGCGTGATAAGGACGAAAGCTAATCGTTTCGAGTGTTCTGAGGGGAAATAACGTTACAATATATATATATATTTTTTTTTTCAGAAAATGGATGGCAACAAGGACGGAGTGGTGACGCTTTCCGAATTTCTGGAAGCGTGTCGGGCTGATCCTGACATATCGGAAAGTATGGCAGCCCTGGATACGGCCTTCTGACACTCGGCGCGTCCTCGATACACACCCTGGACCTGAAGAAGTCCTTGCTGCCGATTAATCGCTCAATCACGCGCTTCCCGGACCTGGGAAGGTTTTCGGGGGTCCTGACCCCGCGATGAGGATCTAAGGCTGACATCGTGACGTCACTAACGAGAACGAAGTTCCTCGTCGCGAAATCCCAGCAAGAAATCGGAGGATGAAGAAGGTGATGAAGAATCCGTACGAGACTTTGTCTTATCAAAGTTATCACGTGTGGGAGATGTATGATAAGAAAAAAAAAAAAAGATACGGGGTCGTGTGGCAAATTTTTGTTTTTCGAAATTTGCCAATTTGCCATCTCGCGATATGTAAATCGACGGTGCCAAAGAATTACGCGTACTACCTTTGTTCACTGATACTAGAGATAAGATGGATGAGAGATAACGAGAATCACACATGATAAGGGAATGCCTGTATCCTCGTATGTTACTACTGTACGTACACGAACGATTATGATATTAATATATGCAGAATGGAATTGTTCGTGTTGTTAATAATCAAGATCTTTTTGGAGTGGGAGGGGATGAAAAAAAATTTTGAAATCCAAAAGGGTATGTAATTCCAAAATACATATGGAGGTAAGAGAAAGAAATAATTAATTAACAAATCATTTCAAAATATGACACGTGTGTACGGATCTGACGAAAGACCTGGGGGGGTGGGTTTGTATTGTTGTTTTTGAATTTTTTTTTTTGAAAATTATACGAAAATATACACGTACGAGAACTACTTATCTTAGCGTATAACGGGCGCGAATAATTAAAAGGTTCTTTAACGAATGCGTGTATAAGGAGGATAGCAGGAGAAGAATGCACTACTGTAGCGTAATGGTAAAAAAAAAAAAATGAAACACGCTGTAGATTATAGAGCGAGCGTGACAATTAGATGTGTTGTTTCTAGCGTAAACTTAAGTAAACAAAGTTATTTATTTTTGTGACCGGTAAACTCGTTAAGTGATAGTTTTAATTAATGCGCTGCTATACAGATCGAATTTAACGGCGGACTCGCACGTTCGGTAGATGCGCGCGTGATTATATACAGATGATAAATTAATCCAAGTTCAAATTTTGAAAGAGAAAAAAAAAATCATTAACCAAAAATATTATTCATTTACATCACTGCCTAATTGTCGATCAGTGTCGAAGCGAGGATCACGACGTATATGTTAATTGCATTGCATTTGGTGTAACTGTGAGATGATAATGATAAAAAAGAAATTGATTGAAATTACTTAAAAATTAAAAAAAAAACTTTACCGAAACAGATAATCAGTATAGACGCAGATTTAATTTGATCTTTGGCAGCGCATCTTCTAGAGCCTAAGGTTTAACGTGTAAATTGAGATAAACAACGTACGTTATCTCATATCAACTCGATCACTACCGCAAGTCTTTGACGTTACTTCGTAAATGTATAAGAGAGCATAAATAATCTAAATCCGATAAGAGGGTGTGTACGAGAGCGGCTATCGGGATGAGAGGATGACAGGGAGACACAAAGAGTGGTAGAGATAAGGAGGCGAGATGAAATCTCGACGCAAGGTACATACCAACCGTGAAAAAACACACTCTCAATTCTTTAAACGGTAAAACTTGTCCGCTAATCGTAAAGTCTAGAAATTAAAAAAGATAAAAGAAAAAAATCTATAGCGACATCCGTATTACTATATAATACATAGTATCTGTACTGAATCATCTCTTGTCTTAGCGCAGCATCTCTGTATGGTACATGCTACTTATCTACGCTACTCTCACTTATCTAAGAGCGCTCTTAACTCTGCATACTAACTTAAGCATCCTAGGGGAATAATCGACTGTATTAAAAAAATAGACGAAATTTCAGTCTGACCCGGAATTGAATATTTGGAGTTTAGATTTTTGATTTTTTTTTTTCTCAAAATTTTCATAAGCGACTCGAGCTTAACGATCTTTTAGTATCGAGTAAATGTATACTTTGTCAATTTACACTGATTTTTACGCCAATAGAAATGCATCGGCTGTCCGTTGTGTAACGAGCTTAATATCTGCTTGTGGTACTGAAGCTTATATCTGATATTGAAAATGTATCGAAACTTTAGTAGGAAAATTGATTATTTCGAACTTTTTACTTTCTTTCTTTCTGAAGTCATATTCTTTTTTTTTTAATGACAGACATAATTACGTCACTGGACGCACTGGTAGCTATGTGTCCATGATAGTATCTTATCTACGGGCTACTCTGGAAAAAAAAATAAAAATCAAATCAAAATTCTCAGTCGGTTCTATACTCGTATAAGATATGTATATCCTTACTATATTATCATCCTTTTTTTAGATATCTAGATAGCGATGCTATATACCAGTAGGAAGCTACGGACTATCTTCTATCTAGATGAAATAATACAGTATCTCATCTTTACTCGTTAGCTAGGCATCACGTTAGGCGGATCTGCAAAGGCAAGCCTCGTCGAGAATGAAATGTAACATGAGAGCGAAAATGAAGAAAACGACTGAAAAGGGAAAGAATAATTTCAAAAGAATTGCAAAAAAAAATTGCGCGCTTTTCCTTTTCTTCGAAGCGGCCGTTTTGATTTAACAAACGATTTACAGACAGTTTTCGTGGTATCATTCGAGTTTTAAAGGAATGGCTGGGCTGTGCTTGTAATGGCTGACAGATGGTCCAATCATAGACTATATGTATAATAGAAAAATAATAAGAGAACTTAAATGATTGAATTCATACGGCGTCTGAGATTAATAGCTATGTAAAAAGATTCAAGAGACGCATCAGACATTTTTTTTTGTTGCTCATTTCTCTCAGATCACTTTTCTTGTCTGACTGTCCCTTTCACGTTTCAGGCTTGAATTCACTGTTCAATGAAGGCTACTCGAATGACTTTTATTTTGGTCCATGCACCTCTGTCAACATTCTATTACTGTCAGATGCTGTACGTCTAAAAACAGTTAAATAGATGAATTAATATATGATGTTAAATATGAAGGATTTTAAAGTTAAATATTCACATGGTGATATATTTTCAGTGTAAATCAAGTGTATATGTATGTATAAATATGAATATTATCGCGATAAGACTACGTGTCTCGTAGTTTTAAAATAACCCGTCTAAGATGTCGCGACAGTAGCCGTGATTTTACCTACAAAATGAGAAACGGGATTGAACTAAGAATTTAAGGCAATCGTCTCTCAATGTCGGATGAGACTTACTCGACTCATTATTTTTTTTCTCTTGGAGGACGCGAAGAGAAAGCCGCTGAAATTTCGGAATCTCGGCAAAAATTGGACACGAGTGTGTAAAATAATCGTTTAAATGTTTATTGTTAAATGTTAGTGCAGATAAGGAAGAAATCTGTTTAAGAAGCCTATCCCACGTGACCCGTGTCTGTGTTGAGAGCCATTTTGTCCTTGTGTCAAAGTTTTCGATGGGCAATTCCGTGAATGAATACGAAATGGTGCACCGTCATGCCATTTCCCATTATGCGGGAGTCCGGCGAACTAATGTCAAAACGTATCATATTATTTTACGTTAATTAAGAGACGCTCATTTTTACGGCCTGGCAAATTAATGTTTAAAAAAAAAAATGAGGAAAAAATTTGCATTCCAAATAAAGTTCGTTCGGAATTCTTTATACAGCAATCCGAGTGCGAGTGCGAGTCTAGAAAGATCATCGATTCAAATAATTTTCAATCGATACGCTATACAAATTGAACATAAAGCACGGAGCAATTGAGAAGAGAAAATTAATAAAAATTTCATCAATTAATGAAAATTGTCACAGCATCACTTTCTCGGTATACGCTGCACCTTGGGTGGTGCAGTCGCGTGAAACAATAAGGAGAAAACTTGTAGGCAAGCGACTAGCGTGAGATTTTTCTTTGAACCGTGTAAAAATAAACGTTTGACCCGAAAGTGTAAATTGACTGCCTTGTCGCTTGTCTGCAACGAAGATCAGGTTACTGAATTATCGACACTAAATCGAAGGGTTCTGTTCTGTAATCTGTAACGCGTCAAAGGGTAGTTTTATCATATCAAAGTAACGACATTCGAAAGATCAAGTTTTACATTAGGTTGATGAGCTCGAAGACCCTCGAGGAATTGCCTACCGTCTTGGAATTGCTGGCATAATTATTCGGTGTAATTAGCGTGACGTTATTGGTCATGAAATCGCTGCGTTCGAAGTCACCTTAGTTTATTCATGCCCAACCCTAGGCCATTATGATAATTACCATTACTGATTAATTATTGTATTATACCTGGGAGTATGTAACTATTTTATAAATAAATAAATTACTAACGTTAACGATCTCTTATTCTGGTATTGTTATATTGTTTTTATTCTATTAAGCGAAACTTTATAATTGACACACCATTTTAGTGTATTGATTTTATTGATTTGGTAATTATAAACAGAAATGGAACAATGGTACACTGTTACTCATAACGTATAGTTTTACTTGTCCTGACCGTAATAGCAATAGACTTTTATTTATATCTAATATTCATAAGATACTT
>JARQSV010000750.1:0-34065 GCA_030142285.1 Calameuta idolon | reverse complement strand
TCATAACGTATAGTTTTACTTGTCCTGACCGTAATAGCAATAGACTTTTATTTATATCTAATATTCATAAGATACTTCACCATGCTGATTCTTAGGATTCTACTGATTTACGTTAAGTAACAAAAATTAATAACTCCCATCATTGATTCATTTCGTGTAGATTGCTCCAAAGGCCGTTTATTTGAAACAGTATGTGGCGCGTTAACCAAACTCCTCACGGATTAAATATATTCATTCTCATTTATCTAGTTTGTTATGTTAATGGCAGCGATCACTTACATATAATTTGTCCCTCGACCACGTCGTCCAAAGACGACATCTTTATTGGAAAGGATCCATTGGAGTGTAGGATTTTTCAGGATATCAGGTGCGAGGAATCTGGACTGTTGTCTGGTAAGAGGACTGAATCATAATAAGGAGATAGTGGATCTGTAACATGCACAAAAATAATATTGTATGCAACGAATCTATATACAGTTACGAAGGTGTCTTTGATTCTTCTAATTGCTGACCGATATAATCCCAGTATCTTCTTCGTATTTTGTCATACTTTTCAGACAGCTCTTTGCATAACTGAAACGCAGGATAAATTTGATTTATTACAGGCGATGAACTTATTGCTGCTTGCATTGGTGTATTAAAAAATTGTACCATTAGTGCATGATCAATGTGATATATCGATTCGGGTGGCTCATTTTCATTTTGCCTCTCTTGAGAAATGTCTATTATACAAGCTAGTAAGTAATTGGTTCGGCAGCCATTGTCGAACAGTTCTTTACACTTTTTTAGCACCTTTTCGTTGTGTCCTAAACCTCCGTTAGTGTCGTGCATCAATATGCTAAAATTTAATGATACTGGTTGTTATGACAGTGTTGCGAGAAATAAAAACATTATGGAATATTGCCTACCCTCTCAAATAATTCCAGGCACTTTCGTTTCCTTTGACCAACGTTATTTTGTTTAATGCAAAATCAACTTCCTGTTCTATTACATCTGGCTCAAATTTTGTAGTATTGTTTAGCACGAAGTATCGTTGATTCCATGCTGAATTATTTCTAACATCTTCCTGTAGTAATCGTTCAACATATGTCAGTTCCATGTCAAAGAGACTGCAAAAGAGAAAAATTCTCATGAAGTCATGTATACAATAATGTAAAATTATTATCTAACTTATGATTATCTTTACTAACTTGAAAGTCTTCATACACCATTGACGATGCTGCCAAGCATGATAATTTTTTGCATCCTTTCTCAGAATGTCTTCGGTAAATGCTAATTCTTCGCTAGCATCCTGAAGCCATTCGACAATGACTCTCCTATGATGCCAGACTTGATAATTTTTGGAATTATGCTTGATAACTACATCCACATATGTTAATTCTTTTTTCAAGTCTTTTCCTAACGCCTTTAAAATCTCCCTTCGATATTGCCATACTGTGTAATTTGCAGGATTCAAGGAGACACAATCTACAGTAAGTGCCAAGGCTCTTTCTGACTTTTCCCCAGACTTCAGGATGGCCCGAAAGTAATCATACACATCCTTAACTATAAAATATAAAGATTACATTCATAGACACGATGAACGACATTTAATCTGTAAAATATTTAAGAGGTCTTATACCCTATGATGGTATACATCAGTACAAAGACAAAACGTCAACGAAATAATAAAAAAAATGTATAAGAATTGTGATTTCAGGTTATAATAACTTACACTTGTTTGTATAAGCAATGGCCACAATTGGATGAGGACCATCGTCTTGTGGCAAAGGTGTTACGTCCTTCCATTCCTCCTTGTCTTTGTACGGGATCCACGGATCTCTGACTTCATCACCGCCGTTTATTTCGTCGTCAGAACTGTCCGACATTTTAAAATTGTGCTGCGAATAAATAACTAAAACCGATAGCAACTGACAGTTATGGCGCAAAGTGCGCTCTGCCGGCATCCTCCCGGCGCAGAATCCTACTTACACAAATTTACGACTACTTGAAGCATAGAGAACGTAATAAAGTTTAATTAAAAGCTGCATAATGGTAAGAATTAACTAATTTAACAAAAGTATCATAACTTGAAACTTGTAAAAGACTTATAACAGTCACATAATCCAATCCACTGACTATTAGGTAGTAGCCCGCGAAATAAGATATTTAAAAAATACAGCGTACCATCTTAATATTCCCTAGAAATAGGTCTTTTTTATGTTGGCAACGGTAATAATCGAAACTCGTATGAGATTCTCGAAGAAACGTTGAAAACTTTGAAAAACGCCGCGTAGACAACAAGTTCACATTTTGTATAATCGTAAGTAGTAATATGTATATCAATGCGTACTCTTTTCTAACGTTATTCTCATATAATACCTTATTTTAAGAAGCCGAATCGTTTCTTCAATCGCTTTATCGTGTTTTACAATAATGGAATCGGTATGCACTCTACTGATATTACCTCAAGTGCGCTGTGCACGTGTTCCGATGGCGGTCTTTAGTTAAATAAACAAAAACTGCTTCAATCTCCATAATGTGAGTTAGCAAGTTATAAAAACATACTTTTTTAAAAAGGTGTTACGTACTTTATAATTATTGCTTAATTAAAGATACCGTGCAAATCCGCTGTGAAAGAAATCTGCATAGGAAAATCGTTTGACAAAGGAAAGTGCCTGACTTGGATTCGGAATTAGAAGAAACATGAAGACAAAGGTATTAAATAATAAATCCAAAATTCAAAAGTATGAGCCATTATCTAACTCGAAAAATGATAGTGAAAAACGTCATAATAGTTATTTAAAAGATTACACATCGCTCAAAGAATCTAAATATCCCATGATTGTGCTTCATGATATTTTTCGTGGAAATAGCAGCATTCTATCACAAAGCTCTCTTGTATATAATATGGAGACAGATACAAATAGGAATAATAATTTGGAAATAACTATTTCCAAGGAATTGAGTTGCAGTAAACCAGAGGAGGTGAAATTACCAACGAGAAAGAGGGGAAGACCAAGAAAAAGATGTATTGAAAATTTACGTAAGAATAAAAATCCAAAACATAATGAGACTCTAGGCATCAAAAGCAATGGTAAAGTAAATGATGAAGAAGAAGAAGAATGCAGGCTGGTACCTGGAATAATGAATATTAAAACAGATAAGAAAAATCAAATTAAACTTAGAGAATGTTCGGTGCTATTGGTTAGATGTACATTTAAGCACCCATCCGATGCTTGTCAGGACAAAGGATTAATTGCAAAAACTAGTAAGGATAAGGCACATAGTGTCTTGTCAATGCAACAAGTAAATGGAACGGATGTTAATTCTTTGATGGAAGAAAATGATTGCAAAGCAGATATTTCTTCAACCAAAGATGTTTTGTGCAGTGATTCAAAAGATTCAAAATCTATGCATGAATGTTTTACAAAGAAAAGTAATTCCTCAAAAAAGAATAAGTCTCATGATAAATCTTTAGGAAATACAGCAAAAAGAAAGTTACCACAAATGATTAATAATTGTGTCCTTCCTAAGCACACATTTGATGCTTCATTTATTCTACAAAATCGTTTAGTTGTGGATGATGTGCATTCTTTTGACAAGAACAAAAAGCAAAAGCGTTTTGGTGATCAAAAACAAACTTATGTAGAAGATATTAAAAAAACAGATTCAAACGTTGAAACTGACCCAGTGATTAAGTCACCAAAAAAAATAAATGAAAAAACCCAAACTACACAAATAATTTGTAATCAGTCCATGCCCCTACTTGATGACACTACAACAGACAATGAAAATAATAATAATGATACAGAAAACAAGCATTACCTTGAACATAATTTTTTGAAAAATAATAATAGTCTTAAAACAGATAGCAACAAAATTCAGTCTTCCAAAAGTGAGTCTCATATTTGTATTAATGTAGAAGCGACAACAGATGAAAACATTACGGACGAGGACAATCAAATTGACATTGCTATTTCAGATTTCTTTAATTGTTGTATGAAAAACAGAATATCGAAAAAAACAGATTGTACCAAGCAAGATCATTCAAACGCCAATGAAATTGGCAAAATTTCGAGCCATCAAAATGATGTCCAACAATCTCCTCAATTGATAAAGAATAAAAGATCAAAAGCAGTACATACCAAGAAGAATGCATCAACGGAAACCAAGGCTGATATAAATATTCCAAAACTTATCAAATGCAAGGAAATCAATGAAACAGAGAGACTATTTAATGAAGAACCCATCGGAGTGCAATCATTAACAACAAACAACTTACAGAAGTTTAACGTAATAGTGTCAAACTCAGAGACTACTTCGTATGCTGAAAAGTATATCAAATCTGTTCAGGAAACTAAGAAGACCGTTGCGACGGACACAAATATTACAGAGGAATATGAAAATGAGAAACAATCAATTGTGGTTGCATCTCGAAAACGAGGGTGGGCCAAAAATACAGATACGAGTTCGGAAAAAGCAAATAAAAAAAAGATCAAATTAGATAGAAGCAATTGGAAAAAGCGGAAATCGACAGAATCTAATTTGAACACTTTTCAGAGTGCATTGACCGATGCCCGTGACACTTCTAATTTAAGTAAACCAAATGCCTCAACTACTAATGAAAATCGCAAGCCTATTTCATTTCATATAGGAATGTCAAGAACGTCCAAAAGTATAGTAACAAAACCAGCTACCGTTGAAAATTTAGCAGCAGAGCCGAACCAGCATTCTTTCAATTTAAAGGAACGATCAAGGAGTAAAGAAACTGTCAACGTTAATAAATCACCAGGAGAACAATCAATGAATGCTGAAGTTTCTAGATATGTTACGAAGAATGAAGATGCAGTTGATGAAGAAGAAATGACAGCAAAAGATAAAATGGAGAATAATAACGATAGCGACGATGATGATTGTATCTCTATCCTATGTGATCCTGATGTCATCAACGAGTAAGTATTAAAATTTCAGTTTTATTCCAACATTCACTAAGCGCTATCTCGAAAAAATACACAGTAATATTCATAAGCAATGTTTTTTCTAGTCTTACCAAAAATTTGGAAGACAACCATACAGAGCTGAATGATACAAATGCATCAGCTGGAGAATACACATTAACAAAAAGGACATGGAACAATTACGTGGAAAAAATTAAACAGGAAGCTGAGGAGGATTTAAAAAGATTCTCAGACCTAAATACTTACTCGGACATTACATTTATTAAAGATACCACGATAAAACCTACAGAAACCATAAAAGCACAGCCTGTTACAACAGACAATACAGTAACCAAAGTTGTCTCGAAGGAAAGTGATGTTGCTTCTCTGCCTACAAAGTCAAATGTTAAAAGTAGATTAGGCTGCGAAGTCACTGATAAGAAAGAAAACAATATTTCAGTGACTCCGCAACACATATTCTATGGCCTTTGCTTTCAAAAGTTGCAATATGGTTTGTGCTACAGAAGGAATTGCACCTACAATCATAATGTAGGTAAATTAGGTTTATAAATTTGTTACATTTTTACTAATCATTGGTGAAAAGCACTATCTACCGCGGATACAATTATTCTTTTTTTTTTTCACAGTTAAACCATGACATGTTACATTTACATGAGAAAAGTTACGAGTACATACGTTTGGTGATAGAATCAGCGATAAAGTATGAATTTAGGTATTTTATTCAACACATATACAACCAGGTGACAAGAAACATAGAGCCAAAACAGATACTAGAATTGTGTACACTGATACGCAATGCCAATTTTTTAAATAATAACTGCGTGCAGAACACGATAGAGTCTTTAATAGAAAAGGAAAAGTCGATTGAAGAAGTTATCAACCAACTGGAATTCTTGTCCAGTGAAAATGAAATCAACACGCTCTACTCGATGATTTTACAACATGCCGAAAAGAAAATAGCTTTTGGGAAATGGTGGAAAACGTTTCGGCAATTTTTTATCAAATCTATACCACCCGTCTCCTGCGTTCGATTGATAATAGAAGAATGTCTTTCCGCGCAAGATAACGAAGCGTTCATCAAAGATGTCGCTATGAATTTAATAAACAAGCTGACCATCGGTTACTCACAGGCTCCAGAGTTACGAGATATATTGCCATTATTTTTTAAACTACACGACAAAATTACAGAGATCCCTAGAAACAGCACAAGCGTTAATCTACAAGTTGAACAGGATTACAGCCCATTTTCTGTCAATGTCAATCCGTTGGTAAAGACATTAACAAACTTGGACGTAGAAAGTAGAAGTATTATTAGTATTAAGAAGTCGGAGCAGTATGTCTCTCAGCTGTTGCACGGTGCTAATCATAATACAGTTGATACAAGAGAACCAACATGTGACCCGCCTTGTAATTTATCAACTTTAGAAAGTCCAGTCAACAGTTTAGATAGCACTGTGCAACTGGATGTTTATGAAGGCGACAGAAGTAACATCCCCAGTAACGAAAGTACACAAATTGAATGTGACACCACAAACAACTCACCTTACGTTACTGACGTACCGTGGGTTTTACACAGAATCGGTAAGAATTATAAATTGCCAAAATTACATGTCAATTCGATTTTTCATTCTCGCTACAAAACTGACCTTCGTTCGTAGAGAATCTACCGGCACCAAGTTCGCCACATCAGCATCGCTTCTGGAAATTTAACATTGATTTGACAAGTTTGAGAGAAGGCATCCGACACAAAGATTACAAGCACGTGCTTCAGATACTTGACAAATATTCAAAATATGAAAACAACATCTTTCTGAAAGGATGCTACAATATGCTACGCAATAATATTATGTCGTCGGACGAACACTTAGTCAACATTATCAAGATTTCAGGTAATACACATTTTTCAAAAACATTAAGCACATCTTTTTTAAGACAAGATATTAGCTGGCCGTAACAGATTTTATGTTAGTTGACCGACGTGCGCGCATCGTGGTAACACGAAATGACTCTTAGTGTATATCGGGAAGGACAGTAAAAGATTGATTGTAATTTTGTGGGTCCAAAATGTCCTTTTCGTATCGCACTATGAATCTTTCGCGTTTTAGCTTTTAGTGACAGTCTTTTTTTTTTTTAAGTGATGCAATGTAATTTAACGCATAAACAAGAAAGAAGTTCTCTTTGATTTCGCTTTACGAGCATTACTACGTTCTCTTTCAATCTCTCTTTTTTATCACTTTCTTTATTTTTGTTTCCTTCGATGACTTTTATACCCGAGCCTAGGTTAGCGAAATTATATCTATAGTTTTTGTAATCAAATGTAAAGAGCACATATCTTTAATAAAATATATGAAATATATCAACAACAACAACAAAAATACAATGTTTCTCTCTTCTTGAGACCTAACTGCTATCGTTTTCCACGTTTTCAGTCCAAACTGGAATGAGCTCCACCTTGGAAGAGTCATTGTTCACCCTAGGCAGATACGTCTTAACAGAGCTAGCTGACAACGCATCGTGGGTATTAGCCTATAAGTTACTGAAAACACTTCAAATTTATGAATCGCGATTTAATGTTGGATTCATTTTGCTATCCGCCGAAATATATATAGCCAATGATCGCCCGCTAAAGGCCCTTGAGATTCTGAGACGTGAGTTCTATATTTAACCCAAGCATAGCAATGCACAATTAGTACCGAGTAGACAAAAATGATATTTTTTATTCTCAAAAAAAAAAATAACATTTATTACAGAAACCAATGTGATTTTTACTAATCGAAAGAAATGGAACATACCTAGTGAGATTAGAGACGAAGATTTGCGGGTCATGATCATTTCGCTCTTACTAGAGTCGCTCTGTGGTAATTTTGTGGAAAATGCCTTCGCCTTGTACGACACGTTACTGGGGGATCAATATTGCATTTACTTTCCAATAGGTAAGATAACGATTATATATGTATAAGACACTGACCGTTCTCTTAAATGACGAAGACGAAGAATGGGAGATACAGGAAGATATATTTTTTTTCCTCCATTATTTTCAGACCTTCCACACTATCTAGATAAACTAACATTAGCGCTTTTGACAGCTGAGAAACATGAATTAATCATTGAACTGGCTAGACTATTGATACCCTACAACTTGATGCTACGACCAAATATACTCAGAGCAGTGATAGTAACGGCTACTACTCGCGACATAATATTAGCTAAGCAACTATTTCAATATGGCGCCAAATTGGGAACGTATCAGGCGATAAAGGTTAATTATCAGGATTTTATAAGTCAAAATATAAAAAAAAAAAGAGAGACAAGGAATATGGAGACCAATCAGGTTATGAAAATATTTCTGTATCTAAGCTACAATACCTTACTTGTCTAATCTCTTGATTTTCATTTGTTAGCTAAATACTCCCATATTGCTAATTGTAAACACCAGTTGGACGGAGGAGGAAATATATCTGGCAGTCACTGAATTAATTCAACAACTTTTCATGGAAATTGGACACGCGATTGATCACATGGGTGTCAGGCAACTCTCAGTTTACGTGTCCTTTGAGGTGAGCCCAGTAGCATTAATTAGGAAGCTTATGATAATTTGCAATAATAATTACAGATAATTTTTTATTACCTTGTAAAATTGCAGACTATACTGTCTTCGAGGGAGCTCCAATTAAGCAAGGTCAGAAAGTATGACAATAAACGCATCATTAGTAACTCTAGGCAGGTAATGGAAAATATTTTGAAAAAAAGATTCGATCCGCCTCTTGGATTTGTCAAGTCGAGCAAAGAAAAATTGGCAAAATTTAGTAGCGCCAAATTGATCAACTACATGAAGTCTACACATGTAGCATTGTGATAACGTGACTGACCGAAATCCTAAGAATCCCAGAGAGCTTAGGTATAGAATTTTATTCTTATTGCTACACAGACACAGGGTTGATAATGTACCGTTATCGTTATCAAATAATCCTTTTTTTATTTCGACAACACGCCTGTATTCAATACTACAGTGCTATGTAGTTCCTTTTAAGTTTTCTTTTTTTTTATATAAATTTTTCAAGAAGAGTGTAGACTGAATATCGATAACTAACTGCATATACGCTGGTCGTATCCCAGTACCATCATCCATGTATAGTTATAAATCAGTGATAACACTGATTTGAAAAACAATAGAGTATAAGATCTAACATTATGCGATAAGGAATTTTAGTTTAATTACTCAACATCTGTTACATCGACATGTAATATTAAGCTCTCAATTTTCCATCTCATTGCAATATATGTATATACATATTTCAACAGCTGTTAGCATAGGCTTTATAAATATACTCATTTCGTTCCCCCCCGTGCTTGACAACAGAAAAATATTCTTGTATTTCATTTAATCGTAGAAAAAAAATGACAAAAAAATAAACTAAATAATAACTATAGACATTTATAACTGACTATATTATACAGTCCACGACGTCACTCGCACAATAATAAAAATAACACGTCTCCGAGACTCGCACTGGATTTAATAATGAAATGTAAATAGCGCTAAAAAAAAAGTCAATAGATCCGTCGCACGACGTGTCAATTGAAAAGCACATTTTGGTGATGACTTATATACACATCTATACACAATACAGTATAAGTAAATGTAAAGTAGTGAATTAATTAATCAAACTCTGGAATGTCGTCAAAGGAATAACCAGGAACCTTTCGATACGCAAGAACCGCAACTCTCACGTGATAAGCACCCGGTATAAACATCAACGCTCCCAAAATGATAACCGGCCACATCCGATCCGAGTACTGGAACAAAGAAGCGAAGAAAATAGCACGCGATCCAATGCACCGGAATATTTATGATAACTAGTAAGTGTTTGATAATCGAACAGAAGAAGAAAAAAAAAATCGCGTTACCTTAGAATCGATGTGTCCGCTGACCATTAGGCTACCTATAATCAGCATAATAGTCCCTCCTACGAAGAGGAGTGCCGCTAAGGTTATCGCTTTCCATGGTATTTTAACTGGTGGACTTACGAACTGAAACAAACAGAAAAAGTGGAATGATTAATCCTTATAAAACTTTTACCAAAGTATCGTAACGGTAAATTATACAGAAGACCAACGTATCGCTGTTTAATATTAATAAGCAGCTTTACCTGAGAATCCACGAAACCATTATCGGTTTCGGTAAGTTGTGTGTAATCCACGTTGTCGAATTGCCTGCCGCCGCCGCCGCCGCCACCTTTTCCTCTGAACATAGTCACCTTTTGCGTGTAATCTAAAAAAGATATATATACATTTATTGATATATATACATACTAAGCATTGATCGAATAGTTCAGATTCGACTTATGTACGCCTTTTAAGTTTATGTACTATGCATAATAAATTTATTGAAAAAAAAAAGAAATTTTTTGGGGTTAATTATTACTGCTATCGTACCGTATGGTGACGCTACGTTTTTACATAGACTGCGATTTATACATAATATAATTGAACGTCCACCTTGGCTATCCCTTAAACGTCTCGCTAAACATTGATTCCATTTTCTAAAAGAACCATGACGAATGGATCGGACAATATCATAATATAAAAATAGAACGTGACCCTGCGCAGTTAACTGTGTCAACTAACCTGAAGGCGCTGACACTCTTTCTCTCTTTCTACGTATATCCAAAAGTTAAAATTGAATACGAAGAAACATTTCTACCGGGCTCATTGTTACAATGTAAATATTTGATTTTTATTCAGACCGTCACGTCAGGTCATTTGAAATCTGCTGACGAATCAAATAAAGTTTATACAATTTTCAAATGAGTCTATTTAACGTAACAATGACTGACTTGGATGTGAAGTGTGAAACTGTATCGACTAGATTAAAAATAGTTTACTTACTGATACTTGAATTCAGCTAAAAGAATAAACTCTTTTTAACGTAAACGTACTAACGTCCTACCCCCCCGTTATATACAGTCATCCAAGAGCGTCACTTGAATATTAAGAATAACGAAAAATTGACATAGTTTAAAAATAGGCAAATATTTTATCCATAAATTTAATTCGCATCAGCGTACACAACGTTTCTTTTATTTCTGTCAAAATACAATTGGACCATCGAAATTCGTGGTTCGTCCGACAGATGGCGAAGGCGCGTCGAACAGTACAGTAGCGCCAGTGGCGTTACAGAGAACTACGTAGTTATAATAGAAACAACAAGGTTTGTTCTACGACCTTCGTTACGAATGGCCAGAGGAAGCGTGGCAAATTTAATCAATATATTTACCTGCTCGAAAACAATTCCACATATCTATAGATAGATATATTTTCGAATCGAGTGGCCGATCAATATTCTATCAATCGATATAGGAATCTTCCATTACTCAAGACTCCTAAAATCCGTCAAGGAAGACAGTTCGTGATTCGTTGTACAATTAATAATGACTGCCGATGACACAATCACAAAGCACGATAATTATTATGGGATTAATAATACGTCCACACCTCTTATCCAGGTAGCCAATAATTATTCCTCGCAATGCGTCTCGCTCTTGCGTGTAACGTTGAGAACCAATAGAGATAATTATTCAGAGGCGTTTTTGACTTTGAATAATTTTCATATATACAGTGTCCGTAGATGTACCGATGATTATACACGGTAATCGTCGTTGAGTATCTTATGGCTATTAATGCCGTTGACACAGTTTTCATGAAGCGCACGATCCTGTTCATTAATGTAATAATCTTTGCAATTCGTCACTGAAGTTTTTATTCGCGCGACGCACTTTCACGCAAGAGAGGGGCGTCTCGACGTGCTGTCAGGCCCCTATCCACCAAGTCTACGTTGTTGCAACTGCCGACGTCACGTGATTTTCAAACTCTAATTCTTTCCTAAGACGTGCTAACCGTGTTGACGTATTATCCGTAAACATATCAATTCTTTCTACTGTCTCTTTCCACGTCCTGAAACTGGATTGCTGAGAAACGGGATGGATCGATGTAACGCGGGAGAGGCTGCGGACGGCCGTTTCGCGTCGCGACGCCGACGCCAGTGCCGTGGCCATGAGGAAAACGCGGGAGCACCAAATAAGGACGTGACTCGGAGCCGGCGCGTGGGTTATATTTAAAATATCAATATTTAGCCATAATAATTTATAATGAAAATATATATAACTGTATACAAAAAAAAATTTCATTCACAATTCACGTGCCGACGTTAACGCGCGTACTAGTTAACGATAAAAATGACTTTTATTTTAAATCTAATTTTAATTTAAATTACAGGCTGATTAGACGGGTCGATACATACAATTGCGAAATTTCGTAAACATGAATATTGTATATTAAATCAGCCATTGTTATGTATTTCTGGAAATTAAATGCGAATTTCTACAAGTAGGATACCATGGATAATTACTGTATAAAGCTTACACGTGTATCTAACTGTATAAAATAATAACACAGTTATAGGTATTTCATGCGAGAATATATATCCCACCCGTGTCACCCACTACCCTGGATATATTTATACACGTGGGTATAATAGATACAATGCAAAGACTAGATTGATGGATTACAAGGATACAAAAGATATTATAATAGTAAGTAGAATTTTTTACAAAAAAAAAAAAACAAAAGTATATTAAACAACTAACCCATAATAACTTACAGTGAATCGCGACGCAAAACCAACTACGCAATTTATCCAACAAGGGTAGTGAATTATACACAGTCAAACTGTGTCCAAGTCCCCCACGAAACGTCCCCTATAAAGTCCATAGCCGTGACACGAGACAGAGAAGAAATAAAAAAAAAAATTTCTTTACGAGTAGAATTTTTTTCTCAACCTTGCACCCCTGCGCAACCACATATCAGATACGTAACCAAAACGACAGTCGATTATGCAATTCAACACCGTGCAATCTTACGAATTTACCGCAAAGCAGTGTAACATGGGAAGTAAAAGAAATTGCAATTTCTCATAGAACCCCTATAAAAAAATAGACCTCAACATTTTTTTATTTATTCAAAAATACCAATATAGGGGTTAAACGTTTGAACCAGATATTCAGCACCCTTAGTTAAAATTTAAAAAAAAATCAGTTTCACAGGACCTTAATGCAGGGGGCGCCACGATTTGGAATGCGGCACTGTTGCAGGTACGCTTGCGCCATGGGTTCTCGTATCTCGGTGGATAGACGAAGGAGGCCAGGGGCGGCAGTGCGGGTTCTGGGGGCGGCGAGGGCGGCTGCCTCCGTTGAAGTAACCCCTTGGCGACAACGGCACACGGCTCGCGATTTCGCATAAAGTCACCACCGCGTTCGAGCCTGGCCCGGGGTCCGAGATTCATCAGGCACCAACGCCTAGTGTCAGAAGACCTCGTCGAAAATACCAACCGATTACCCCCGATATTACATCGTCCCCACTCATTCAGGTAAATCAATATCCACGCTCAAATAATTTAAGCGATGCTCCTAGATTTCACCATCATCCAAAGGGGCCGGTTTCACTGGGGGCTCATTTTTACGGGGGAGTGTTTTTCATTTTTTTTTTCTCTCTCTTCCGTTGGGAATACTGCTTTAATTATTATTATTATTTTCTAGTGTACCGATAGTTTCACTGTGACGTCCGGTCGCTTCCTTGGGGATGGGATTCAGACACGTTCCTGGGGCGCGGGTCGATTTGACCCAGGTGTCTGGTACAGGCTCTGCACGAGTGCATCACGTTTATCGATATGCAGCAGCTGTTTCCACCATTTTTTTCTTAGTCTGTTTCTTGTTCAATTTTTTTTTTTTTTTAATGCAATTCCATAAGAAAGTCGTTAGTGCTCGGTTCGGTTTTTAATCGAAGCAATTTTTTATTTCGCAGATCAATTTCGAAAGTGTGTTTTTTGATTTTTGTCAATGGTGATGAATTTTTGAAAATCGAATTTCAACATTTTTAACGGCGTTACGGTAACGTTTGATTGTGTTTTGCTGAAACGTTGGAAACCTTAGATACGCGAGTATCTCAAGTGTTAAGGTATACAGGTAGCTTCGACCCAGATATTAGCCAGCTTTTGCTATACAAAACGTCAAATAGAATTATGTAAATTTGATATACGTCATTTTAATCGTTTTACTGTCTATAAAGTATAGCGCCACGATAAAGAGCAGATTACATTTGAAATCAAAGCGTAAATTACCAAAAATACTAATCGCTACGGTATCCATGAACAATTTTGAAATTTTCATTTAAAAAAACTTTTAAAAATTTTGAAAAAAAATGCTAATAAATTTTATCAAAGATATTCGCAAATTTTTCGACGACTAAAATAAAAATGTCTGCCATAAAGAGTCTACTCGTTAAATCCCATGACAACGTTATCCCAATTGTCCCTTTTCCACGATAAAAATAGATAAAACGGGATAAGCTCATCCGCAAATCACGTTACTGACAATCGATTCACCTGATAAGTACTTTTGAGTCGAAACCCACATTACACCTGACAGTAGTCATATCTACGATATACATATATATATATATCTGAAAATTCGAATTAAAGTTCATACTATCATCGCGCTATCAGCGACCATTAAATATTTACGAATTGCATATAGTACATACGTGATAATAAAAAAGCAGGATCTGAATTTGTAAAAAAATTTTTTCATTTCTTATCTTCGACAGGTAGTTAAAATTTTGTACATTTAGCCACCCCTCTAAAATCAAATATATATTTATAGAATTTAATACAGCTCGAGTATCAAAAGTCTAATCTAGAAATTTCGTAGTACAAAGATTTAAGAGGGGTGGGTTGGCCAACATTAACTTGAGTCACGCGAAAAGCCCTTATCCCGATTGCGAATTTATCTTCGAAAAAATGAACGACCCCGAGGAAGAAAACCAGCAAGAATTATGTATTACGAAACGAGAGTCGCTTTTACCTGACGCCATTATCTTTTACGTAAGAACAATTGTTCTTGGTAAATTGCAGTTTAGAGAATTGTAAAAAAAAAAAGATCACAGTAGCATAATAGCTCAGCATCTCCTTTTCGCTGGCAATATAAGTATGACTAATTTTTTATTTCTCATTAAAACCAGCCAAGGGGTGGCAATTTTGTCGAAGAGGAAAATAAATAAGAGTAGAAATTATCAACCCCTTATTAAAAGTGTACTTGGGAATGCTTTTTGGAATCGTGTCGAATTAATGTTCATCTTGAATAAGAATAGGGGTTTAAGGCAGAAGGGGTAGCAGGGATAAAACGAAACGCGTTCAAGACATTCTGCGGGTACAAATTTTCCACCCCCTTCAGGTCGCTCGATTCTATATGAAACTATGTATAGACTTCGTCTCCTTGATCGATACAGCATCCAATTGTCTTTCGGATCAGCTGACCTTATCGCTTTATATGCTATCGGACAATTAAATAATCAATTGAACATCTGTCATTTGCAATAACATTTAAACCAAGAATTCCCACAAGTCCTTTATACGTGCTTTTAACCTGTCTCTTTGGTGTGAACAATAAGCAACCCCCTGATATCGTCCCGATGGACATGTATTTTTCTACCCTCGTGTCATAGCGTTCCAATAATAAAGTTATCTATTCTGCCAAGAAATTTCATTATGTAAATTTTTACCAAATTTCATTCTCCTCCCCTAAAACTGACACTGGGCCGATCACGTAAAGGTCACATAGTTTGGTGTTTATTTGAATAAAAAAATTACAAAATTCCAAAAAAATGAAGCCAATCGAATGAAAATTTTCTTGGATAAAATTCCGATACCATAATTCAGTGTTAACTTATCGCACATGAATTTTTATCACGTGAATACGCGGTTTTTAACAATAATTTATTATCGGCAAATACAATAAATTTTTCATTAGGATAGAACGTAAAAAATTTTCAAAAATTTTTCCAAAATATTCCTCAAGACTCGTATGGCAAATAATTTGAGAGGCACTTAATAAAGGCGCTTTCGTTAATTAATTTCAGTATGGAGTGCCCGGAAGCGGTGGAGAGGGGCAGAAACTTTCGTCTACTCTCCGCGGAAGAATTGCCGCAGCTTCTGGACTTCCTTACGGGATATTTACCGGAGTCCCTGAAGGTGAGTTAAATCCGCATCTATATATATACATATACATACAGACTAGATACAGGATCATAACCGAAACTCAGTCCTTAAAAAAAATAGACCAGATATAAAAAAAAATGAATAAGCAAGCAATAAAGTGACTGATAAGAATTGACAGGAGTTTCTGAAGAAAAAAAGGATCCTTTGCAGATAATTTTCAAATCTAGGTCAGCCAACGCTCGTCAAATCGTGGCAGTGATCCGTAGCAACGCTGGTCCTAATGTTTTCAGCATCTAATAGGAGCCCCCAGCCAGTCCCCCATAAAATTGACAAGGGTGGCTGGGAATACATTAAAGCACAGAACAAGATAAGAGTAAAAAAAGTCAGATACGAAAATCCAAATTAACAGTCGATTATCGCACAGACGTTTTATCGAACCGATTAAATAAATAATTTGTCAAAAAAAGGTGATAAGAAAAATTAAACCGTATCAAATCCCTAAGTAATTCCATTGATTCTCCCCCGGCAAGTGTCCTGAGGTCCTGAAACACAAACGGTAACTAATTGGCCTCATTGGAAGAGGAAATTAAGTACCCTTTGCCTATGACCCATCGATCTGCCTATATGTATACAGTAGCAATCAGTATTAACGACGAGTACTAGTTTATTGGCAGGTTCGTGGATCGATACATTGAGATTTATGGCAGCGGAGCAGAGAATCCCAAGAGAGACTTCAGGAACGGATGAAGTTCATCAGTCCGGAAATAACTCACTCCCTTTGTAAATTTTTTTTTTTGTTAATCAAAGGTAAATCTTTTTTTATCTCGCCCTTGATAACACAGCGTGATAACAAAACCGCTATCAGAAGCTAGCTGTTGTCTGTGGAAATAAAAATAAAATTCGTAAAATAATCGCAAATATCATGACACCCGATTAATTTCGTTCGCGTTATATACCAAGAGTGAATGATAAAAAAAATTCGTCGAGTCCTCAAACGAAATAGCAAATTGATTTAGAGACTTTAAAATTGACAGTGCCCATTGGACGGATTCTAATGGTTATCGGTATAGACGTACAGATATACAGTCGGTGTAACCATAAGTGGGTGGAAGTTACACGAGGGAGTGTTGAAGTTCGACGTGATCGCAGAGGATGTGGGTCACCGCAATGCCGTGCGGGCGGTTCACAAATCGCGCACGAGGATCGAGGAAACGTGCCTTCGATAAATCGACTACGTAATCAGTCGCAATGTTTCCCCGAGTCCCAGATATTCCACCAGGTGATTTGAGAATCCGAGGTGAGGTCTGAATTCTTAGGAGGTTACGTAACAACCGAGCGGGTTAGGGTGGGTCAGGGTCAAGGACGCACGTGTTACCAGGTACCACAGTGCAGTAGACAGGGTCCTGTAACAAATCGCAGTGAACTAGTAAGAGGAACACTTATTACGTAGGCAGTGACCCTCGTTCCATGAGGTTGTCTTCGTGGACCCCGTGACCTTTGCCCTTCCGGATTATGGATATGCCGTAGACGGGATACGGATCTTTATCGGTCTCGCCATGGTGTGCAGAGGATGTGGGTCGCCGCAATGCCGTCTCCTCGCGTTCCACGTTCACGAGGAGCTTGGGTAGCAAGGTCGTGACCTCCGGGAACCCTGACCCTTGCCTTACAGGTATACGAGGACCCACCGGGGTACCGGCAGTCGAGACCTTGCACCTTTTTGGGTCCGCTTGGACCGGGTCTGATGAACCTGAGACACTCGGATTCAATGGCGACCTGGGTACACCTGGTATAGTCAGCTGCGTGCCTGGGTCTTCCCTTCTAGGATTTCTCGTGCTGGATGAGGAGTCAGACGAATCTTGGGATTTTTACGATACCGAGCAGACACACCGGATGGACGTAGGAGTCGTTCGTAAACGTTTAATGACCCGGTGAACTTTGAACCGGATGTCGTACGTAGCTGTAGATGGTACTGATGATTTTTGCTGGGAAAAGGTCATCATTGAAATTTCCTGATGAGATGGGGTTGATCGTGTGAGAATAGGACGTAGAGCAATGCCGTATTGAATCTGTATGCGGCACAGGTACAAAGGAGAAGCGCAAGGGAGGCATAACGAAGCTTTACTAGAGTCAGGTTAACCTTTCAGCTAGCAACCTCAGACCTGATATTCGTGTTCCTGGTCTTGCAAAGTGCTGATGTGGTGTGGATCTACTGACTTCCTGGTGGCTATGGAAAATTGTTGGGGTGCCGAGGACGATGGGCGACATGCGAAGTGCATCGATTTTCGTATCGGGGGACATAATGAAGGGAGGGAAAAAAGTGCAAGGGAGACCTTGACGTGCATCGGGACTGGTCCGACCTTGACCGATCCGCATTTGCGTAAACTGTTTATTCAGAGATAAGCTGCAGTGGTTGCACGTGAATGTGGAAAATGCAAAACGATGACTTGATGCCAATGATATCTTCGTGCAAGTTCATGATAACGATGAAATTATATGAAAAAAATTAGTAACGATGAAGATTATGAAAATTTCATATGGGAATTGACCCCTGATAAGGGAGGAAGCGAAAAGGGGTTAGAAAGTTCGATGAAGCAAGTGCATTCGATAATCGCCATAAAACTGCCTTGTTTAGTCGATTTGCTAAAGCGGCCATTGCTGATGTTACTATTAGGGGTTGCACGCTGTAACGTAAGAGGGTGGTTTTGGACTGGGGGTTGGCTAAATGGACAAGCTCGAAAAAGTATCTGGGTTATCCTCTTGGTTCCTGGAATAGCATCCCTGCCAAATTGGGGCTGCCGATTTAGCAGCTGCGAATAATTCCCAAAAGAGTCTGGATATACGAATTGCGAAAATTGACTGTCGAAGAATTCGGGAAGCGAATGGGTTCGCTTGTAAACCAGGCTTAAGGCTACGTAACTCATGTTATGTACTGTGCAGAGCAAATGGTAGCAATTGTTCAGGAACTCGTCTCCAGGGTGGCTCCCCGGGCATACGTTATTTTATCCGAAATTTTTTCCAGAACTGCTTTTTCTTATTTCGTGATTTTTCAACTTTTCAAATTGGATATAAATTGATTTTTGAAAAAAAAAATTTATAAATTTTTTTACCCCCTTTCACGTTGCTACTGGCCTAACCTGATGTCTGGATTCCAATTTTTTTATTTTGTAATTTTTTTTCCCACTTCTAGAAGAAGCCGTTACTAAATCAAAGTACTTATGCCATACATTCAGTTTCAGCAGACCCTTTTGACCTACATGCAGGAGAGGGTGTGGGAATTTCACTTCTACGTAGCCGACGGCTGGCCGGAAGTCGCTCCAATCTGTTTACACTTTCCCGGAATGACGCTATCCGTAAGTAACAAAATAAAATTCGAAATAAATTCGGCCTATGTATTCATGAGATTCCGAAAAAGCATAACCTTTTATCGTAACCTAAGGGTTCGAAATATTCGATCCGGTCCCGACCGTCCCTTAATAGAACAGCCTTAAAGGGCAGCCTTAATAGGATGACCTTAATATAAATATTAAAAGAGGATTTTCGATCTTCGAGATAGACAATACAAAGATAACCTTAAATTTTTAGATAACGTTTAAATTTTTCATGACGATCATTAAAAATGAGTCACCCCATATACAACAAAATGAATGACAGATACATTTGATCCACGGGAAGCACCAGGTATAGAATTGCACATAGGGGTGGATAAAATATATGAGAAGTAGATTCAAATATATATATATATTCGAGAAGTAGAATTAATTCTCTCTCCAGATATCGCACGGAAATTTCGAAAAAAATTTACCAAATGCGAAAAGTCCAGTAATTTGTATCTCTGAGACGGCTAATTCAGAGAACACGAAAAAAATTCGAAAATCAACCGAACGATAGATGAACGAGCCTGTATAAGGATACCTCCGTCAGTACAATTAATCTTTTAATTAGAAAGTGATTAATTAATGCCCGACAAAACAGAAGCGAACCCTTGTCTTACCAAACGTAGAAACGTTCCTATTCGATCCACCGTAAGGATCAGCGTTCTCAGCATCTTTGGTCCACATTCGTGAATTTACTTTCCTAACCCGTAAACGTTTGAGAATCGTAATCGAGATTAGGACACTTGCTAATATTCCTAGTTGTAGGTTAGCCCAAGAAGAACGATGCCAAAGATGGACATTTATATCCAAAGCACGTTCTCCGTCCAAGAGAGAGAAAGAGAGAGAGGGGGGGGGGGGCGAAGGAAGAGAAGAGACTTAGAGTAGGTTGCGTTCCATATCTCTAGCTGGCCCTACGCCAGTTTCTCTCGAGCCTTCATATCCCTTTCCTCATCATCCTGCTCTCTACCCCTCGATCCCCCATCAGCCTCGTAATCCTACTCTGGCAATTTCCTTCTGCTCTTTCGTTAATTACTATTACACGGGATTAATCAAGCGAGCCTGGTACACACCTTCGTCCTACCCTTAGGTAAAGCTAGATAAGCTTTAGGGACACTCGAAAAAGTCCAAAGTGGCTGCCGTCAGTCTATGACACCGGGGTACCGCTAAACGGCGGCGTCAGCATAGTAATCCAACCTAGCCCGACCCTAACTTTACTCTTAACACGTCTCCTTAACAGTATCAAGTGTCAAATTAATACTTTGTCGAAGTATTTTCCAGGTCCATCCATCCTAAGTGTCTTCTCTCTCTCTCTTACAGCCCCACGGGTTGCAGTACGAGAGCGTGGGCGTCTTCTGTCCAGGTGATCGATTGGACCTGCTGCGCCTTCTGCGAGAGGAGGATGTACTCCTGGACTGGTCCAGGCCGCTCTACATTAATTTCACTCACTGCGACATAGTCGACGAGCTCGTGAGGCTCTACAAAGACACGGGTACGGTCGAGCGGGTCCTGGGTGACATCTGGGCCTGCGAGGAGCCCGAGAAGACGATTCAGGTAGAGGACGATCTGCCGGCGAACCCGGACGTCCAGGTGGGACCCCTGAGCGCGGAGCACGCCGAAGGAATTCACGAGCTGTATCCGGCGAACGACATGGAGTGTCACGAGCTCTTCCTGAGACTGATCAGGACCCTACCGGCAGCTGGAGTCTTCGACAAGGGCAGTCTGGCCGCGTGGATGGTCCAGTCCTACTACGGCGCCATGTTCTCCATGCAGACGAAGCCGGAGTACCGGCGGAAAGGATACGGCACGAGATTAGCAAGGTAAACAGACCCTTGATCAACCTAATCGTCTTCTGTAAATTAATCCTCCTACCTTCATCAGGTACCTTACCAAACGCGTAGCCGACAAGGGTTACAACCCCTTCGTCGTGATACGTCCGGAGAACGAGGCCAGTCAGAGTCTCTACAAGAAGTTAGGATTTAAGAAACTCTATCAGACGGTCCGAGCGACGTTCACGCCGTTCACGTGGCAGGAACCGGAAGAGGAAGCCAGTTGCATCCTGAGGGAGAACCTGGAGAACGCTGTCAGACAGCTCAAGGTCGAGCAGAGGGTCATCGAGGCGCTTCAGGTCAACGAGGACACCACTGTCACGGCTGACCTCGAGAACAAGGACGATAACGAGGGCGAGGACACGATACGGGATACCTCGGATTCGCCGGAAGACATCGACGGGGTCGGTGAGCACGATGGCGAGGACGGGGTCATCGCCGAGAATGGTCTTCAGGGTTACGGGAGGGAGGAGGAGAATCTGGAACCCATAGAGGAGCAACCGGAAGACAGGATAAATGGCCTGGACTCACCGGAGGAAGACGCGACAAACGAGAGGGGAGTGGAGAGCTCACCGGAAGTCGAGGACAGCAACGAGGGCGACGGAGGAACGGAGACGAACGGCGGTGGGAATTAAGTTCAAATCACTATTAAACTATACCGACACGAGAAACACATTGATTAATTAATTTATTGATTAATTAAACGACATTCGTTTAAATATCTGCTTGCTTGACACCCGCGACGGCAGCAGCGATACTTGAGAAAATTCAGAAAAAAAAAAAATTTAAAAGTTAACACGATGATAAATGATGTAGGAATAATTTAAAAAAGAATTATATTACACATACACTGACACACGCAGACGTGGACAGAGGTAAAAAAAAAAATGGAGAAAAGCAAAGTTAAACAAAAAATGATATTTTAAGAAATCGTCAAACTCGAAAGCAACCACTACGGTCCCACGTTAGCGCGCTAAATTCAAATAGGTCGGGAATTTAGAAATTATATTTTTCTTCCCTATCTCCGTATCTCTCGCTCGCGCCATCTGTCGTCTAGTCAGCGCACTCTCTTCCGGTTTCTCTGCGATCACGTGACCCACGTCGCTCTCTTCGCGTGCCTAGTTCCTCATATCATATTTTTAAAGCGTCGCCAAGTACGTTGCTTAGGACCAAGAGAGGACGTGCGTCCTGCGCCATTGGCTATCGCGAAGTAGCGCCAGGCGGAAACGCGAGCACGTGTCGAACGAATTCAAGTGATTTGCCAATGGCGTAGGAAGTCACTGAAAGGTAAACGCGTAGGTTATTCAATCAAATTGAATCCGCTATAGCAAACATTCCATATTCGTCTTAAAACTTTACCATCACGATCGACGAATTACAGAACAGTTTTACTCGCGAAAAAAAATATCCCACAATGCAATTCGATATTATTGTCATCGCATTAGCATGCGCGTCGATACGTCAGAATTTTAATCATTCATTACGAACGATCAAGCAAACTGTGATTTATTGTTTTGGTGTAAAGTACGTAGAAGGGAAAAAGGAATTTACGAACTTCTCGCGCCAACCTGGGACACGCTAATGCCGTACTATGTAAGAGGCTATATCGTCATGTCGATTGGCACGTGTAAGACCTAACCTAAAAATTCAAAAGAACCTTATTTACATGCACGCGAACCCTGGTCGTGCCTCATCGCGATACGAGGATTAATAAAAGAAAAGTCTGAGATTATTTATTTCAACGAAGCTTCGCTTCTGGTCGCGTCGATATTCGTTATCGAGCTGTACGACCAGGCACTGTGAACGAAGGGACAGACGTTAAAAAAAAAAAAGAAATTTCTTACCAATACCATTGGACTGATAGAAAAATTTAATTCCACGATGAATTTAAGGTTAGGATTAACAGTCACGAAATTTTTGAATCGATATCGCCTTGTATCGGAGGATCGATCAAGGAGAGGTACTAAATTAAAATGTCATTCAATTGTTTCACTGACACCCTGTATAATTCGTTATCGGTTGATTGTAGAATCGATATTGATAACGCGTTATCGGGTTGATGTAAATGGGATTTTCTTTTTTTTTTTAAATTATTACTACACATACGAGGAATCGGCATGACGATATATGACGCAGGATTAATGATAATAATAACATTAATAATGACAAGAATAGTATTAATAATATTATTAATGAATATTAATTACCGCGCAAAGGGAGCCCGGATGGCCCGACTCGAATCGCCGACTCTCAATTTAGATTCTAGATAGGTATACTACGTATATAATTTTTTCTACGTTTCTTAGCGATATAACCCCATTGTCGGGACACGTGAATGATAACGCGAAGGTATATCGGGGACTGCACGGGATTGAGTCGGGCCCGGAGGAAGGGCTCCACGAAGGCCGCCCAGTCCCTATTTTATTTTTTATTTTTAACGTTCGGGGGGCCAGCTGTGATACTTTACCCAATCCACTAAAATGCTCTGGTCGAGTAACGAATTCTAGTCTAGGGAAATGATGGGTCGTTGCCTGAAAGGAGGGAAGAAGAAAAAATAAATAAAGTACCCTCGAGAATTTTTTCTCGAAGCGACAAGCAAACTTGTCGTTTCCGAATGTAAAATTGGCGAGAAAAAGTTCGAGGATGGACGAGGGTCTGGCGATTACGAGAAACTCAAAAAAAAAAATCTCCGTGTACCTCGTGTCAATTAAATGATAATTAATGCACCAAGCGCAGGCCGCTTGAAGGCGAGCCGAGTCTTTTTTTTCTTTTTTTTTTTTTGAAAGTTTTGAAGGATTTCAAAAATAAGGGAAAAAAGTACAGTCCAGTTACGAAATGCGCGACATGTCAACTGTGGAAGCTCCTCCTTGTAGTAAGGATTACTCGCGTTACGATACATATGTATATAGTACGTATGTACATACCTATGTACGTAGCGAGTATGTATGTACCTTAAGAGTGTTTTTCGTAATTACCGGGACGCGCGACGCATTCTCTCCGTCGCAGTCGTTTAAACGGAAAGCGTTGCGAAGCTGACTTTTAAGGGAGGAGGGGGGCGAAGAACTCGAGACTTTCCAGACTGTTTTCGCTTAGGCTTTTTAAATCGCGCGGGCGAATTATCCAACGGCGACCTTGAAACAGAAGAAGCGTCGTAATGAATTTTACGGAACTGTCAAAAATTCCGATAGATAACGATACACAGAATACACGTATAAATAATGAGAGAAAGAAAGAAAGCATAATCTACTCGCAGATACACACACAAGAACGTCGACAAAAGGCGCTCCCGCTCTTATATATTTAAATATACTATATTCTCCTTACGCACAAGATGGCGTCGATCGTCGAAATTCGAACGGCGAAATTTTCACGAACTATCTAATCTCGCTTGAAATTAAAGATTTTTCGAAATTTTGCCACTTGCGGACACCCTCCGTTCGTCAATGACTATGAACGTTGACTCTGCTTTTTTCGAGGGTGATTACGGCCGTTGAAACTCTTGCAACGGAGAGACGAGAACGATGAGCGTGACACGAGAGCAACAACGAACCTATGAAGTCATTGAAAATTCTCTCCCAGCCTTTAGCTAGTCGACTAGCCTTAGCGCTAAACACTGACTTTTCGTCTCGCGATTAGGCCTAAAAACTGTCTAAACGTTAATCGGACACGTTGATTCAAACTACACTTATGTAAATAATTATCCACTTTCCGTCTCCAGCCTCTATTTCTCTCTTTTCTCGCTGTTTCCTCGATCCACTTTACTTCCACTACTTAAGCCCGAGCACGTTGCATCTCACAGGCAACACTAAAATCCCTGGATTCACGTGAAAACAACAAAAAAAAATTCAAACAATGGTTTCACTGACGAACGAATAAAACCAACTATGCCACAAGTATCCACTGACAGAGTTGAAAGGCTGTTTGTCAAACGGAATTCGTTGTTTCTTCGAGGCGTCGTTTATGTGTTTGTCAACGGTAAAAAAAAAAAACAAAGTGTTACGTAACTCAACGCAAGACACGTACTTCTGTTTGACAAACGTCCTTGATCATTGTAATTTCGATTCCCACTTTATTATCCTTGAAGACTTTACAATTAGATGGCAGACCCTTAGCTGTAATTATATAAAGTACATCAAACCTTCGTGGGACTGTGGTTAGTCAAAATCTTTTTATACATTGTTTTTTTTTTTGTATAATACGTATTACGAAATTTGTATACTTTATTGATGGTAAGAGACGCATGACAAAGGCATAAAGAGAATCAATTTTTTATATATACTTATATCTATCACCTTCCGTCCACCATGAAAAGTATATTTAAAAAAGTTATTGGTACGAAGGAGAAAAATAAAAGTTAAATAAATTCACCACTTGCCAAAGTACAAACAGTGCAGGAACGGAGTCCGTGAGTAATTTAGACTATTAGTTTTGTAAATTCTAAGGTCCAACGTCGATCCCAGTATCGTGATGATATCCACACGGGTCAGCTTATCCTGTAAAATTAACCAAACTAGATTAGACGTGTAATCGTCAACCGTCAAATCAGCAGTAAAGCACAACATGGCAACATCGCACAATAACGCTCCATATAGCTTACATATGCATAATAACAACTGATTTCAATTACTTTAAATTACAGTATCGCGCAGAGATAACAATTTCGAAAAGATCCGCGTCACGAACGTTATCGATAACGTAAATAAAAACGAAAATCCAAACGACTCTCAACAGCTGATTGCATACCCGAGGACGGTTAGCGAACCACTGGCCAAAATGGAGGCTGCTTCGGGTAGTCTCGTCAAACTTCGTGCGTTCTCGTAAAAAAAAAGCATAGCCCGCGTTCAATCGTATTCATTCATGAGGTTGTGAAACTTGAATTTCATTAGTACCGAGTGAAGTATCGGCATCGTGTGCCGACATATCTCCACGAGAAATAATGGGCCGAGAGAATAAAAATATAACGGTAAGTAAATTGAAATTTAAAAAAAAAAGGAGAAAAATATATTTAGCGAGTTAGTGAGTGTCTATTAATAAAAAATGAGTCATTTATTTCCGTCAAACCGTTACACGCAACGAAATGCGATAAAAAATCCATTATTAGTAACATTATCAACTTTCGTAATCAGTACAGCTGTATATACATCAGGGCACAAGTAATGGCAAAATTCACTCGTGATTGGAATCCAAGATTGAAAACACCATGACAAGTCGAAGATTGAGATAGCGATCTACCCGCGTTAGATAAACCGTCCAAATAAGTGTTTATAGATGGCGTTGACGAGAAAAGTTTACACAATGAAAAATCAACCGAGTCACAGTACGCGTAAGACTAGAGTAAGATACAGTTTTAATCCTCGTCGTTCTCGAAATACATATTAAAAATTAAGAATACTGCAAATGCGAGTTTCGCGAACGATTTCGAGACACAACGAAGACGTAATTTCACGAAAGGGCACTTTCACAATTTCGCACTGTCTCACAGCAGTAAACCGAATAACGGTCCAAGGTACGTTGATTGTCGGCCAAGCGAAACAGAGAGAACCAAGTGTATAATGAATAAACGCATAAAGGCAATATGGAGCGTGCGTGTATCTTAACGTCAAGTGAGAGCAGACAAACAGTTCTAAGAGTGACTACAAACGTTCAGTACGGCTGCCGAATCGACTCTGAAGCCGAGAAGCCGCAGGTGACTACCGCTGCGCCGTGCGCGGCGTGCACTAGACATCGGTTGCGCTCGGGGCGCATCGGGAGAGCTCGGGGCGCTCCGTGAGGTATGGTGGGGGGGCCCAGTGTATCCGTGACGTCACATAATTAGAGTAAATACAAAGTAGTCTTGATGGGACAGCGGCGTGCGCCGCACCGTGAGTCGCTGGTCCGCGCGCGTCAAACCTATATCGCTCTTACACACGTTTGCCCGCGTATCGCCGTGTACAAGTAACGCGTTATGTACCTTCAGTGTATGTGTGCTAAAAAATCCTAGATGAATGTGAAGACAGTGAGTGACACTTAGGAACAAAAAAAAATGGATAAGATAGAGGTGAGCTGAGATCATTCGACTAGTTGTTACGTGTGTTTCGTGTGTTTTTATTTTTTTAATTTTTCAAATGTTTTTTTTCCTTTGTTTTTTTCGCCTTACTTAGTTTGTCCCAACAATTGAATTGGTCCATTCTATATTTTTATTTTATTTTACCACAACTTCCTTTATTATGGTACACCATTGACAGCGTGATCCGAGTTATGATACAGTGAAAATTATCGTGTAGTTGGACATCTGGCAAGAAATTACATTGTGTGTTTTCAACGAGCGATACTATTAAACGGACTGGTTACTGTCTCGGTCTCTTCGTCATCCCGTGTTTCTCTATCTATCAATCTTCTGTCTCACTCTGTTTATCTTCATTTCTCTTTCTGTCTCTCTCGCTCTCTCTCCCTATCCCCACCAACGACCCACCGTCTATCTCTTTCTCTTTCTTCTCTCTGTATACACTCTCTGGTCCCTTTGCCACCTTCTCTCTCTCTCTCTCACTCACTACACACACACACAGTTGGTGAGGTATTTATAGATGTGCCTTAACCCGATTTAACATTACCTCGACTGGCATTGTCCTAACAGCGGCTTAATGAGAAGCGACAGTTTTTCAATCGACCAGACGAGATCGGCGGATGGCTGGAAAAAATTATAAGAAAAAAAAAAAAAAAAAGAGGAACGGCCACAAATCGTAACACATATCCGAAAGTGAGAATCGATAAGTGGGACCTTTCTAATCGTTCTTATCGCTCGTCCGAGAGCGAGCGTTTTTGAGAATTTGAAATTCCGGTGTAAACAACAAATTACGGTTGGGAACGAGCATTGTTATTATTACAAAAGATATTGCATATTAATTAATTTATTATTATTATTATTATTTTCATTAATTATGTTTATTGCGCGTTAATTGAATTTTCTCCCTCCTAACCTCTACCTCCGCCACCTCCTCTCCTAACTACCTCCACCAATACCATCTCGACAAACTTTGCGGGACCCACCTTACGAATAAGCGGTTGTCGGTTGTGCGCGTGTATCGATACGAGAGAAAGAAAAATACCGTTTCAACAGAAATCCGTGTATTCTCGTGTTCGGCTTCTAAATTTAATCGGAGCTCAGTGTTCCAGTTTAGCGCAAGAAATAAAAATATTATTCGCAGCCTTCTGCGAGGACACCGTACGTACACCTCCGTTCCACCCTCCCACCCTCAATTTTACCCTCTTTACCCATTCCGCGGGGAAGGTCTATATTTTTTTTTCTCCCGTAACGGGTGCTGGTAACACTTATATCTTGTTTGCTTTACATTTATTACTTTATTTTATTTTTTTCATCATTTGCACAACGCTTACGTACGTGAATCCATAGAATGCACTCGGACTTTGAAACGTGCAGGAAACTCGCTAAAATCAAAGTACCACTTGTAATATTGAATTTACAAATGGAGAACGTTCATTAATCGCCTAGCCACGTCGGAGCGCAAACAAATTGAAAGTATATATAACATTCGAAACTGTAATCGATAAAAGTCTAGGCGTGTTGAGTCACGCACGGAAAAAAATGTATTATCGTCCAGTTAAATTTTTTCTAATTCCCTTCCCGCTGCCCTCTCCCACCCGGTGTCTGGCACTCCCTCCCCTCCCCGAAGAAAGAAGAATCGTTAATTTTGTCTTTGGCCGTTGACCGTTTCTACGAAAAATATCGACGGGAACCTCCTCGCATCTTTGTAACTATTTTCACGAGTAAACACGCTGTGGATGCCACACACACCGTGACCGCCAATCGCAGTCGTTCGTGTTACCCCCACTCTAACGTATAACAAGCTACCCCCACCACGAGGCATACGGCATTACTTTACCCTCCCCTCCGTCATCCTCTATACGAATAGTCTACCCTCTCTCTCGCTCTCTCCCTCTTCGAATTCATTTCGCATCGACTAGAAAACACGAACTTCTGCTTACATTTGTTATTATAATCTCGATGAAGGCTCGACATGCACACAAACAATTTACAGACCGTATCCGTGCGGACTGTGTGCGTTATTATTTCCATCTATGGCGATACGCACGTACATACACGCGCTCGCTTTGTAATATTCATTCGTTCGTTCTCTATGGCCATTAGTATATATGTATATACCCACACACGGGACCCAGACGGGTCTGTCCTTATTATTCCAACGAAATTTTGTTCGAAATTATCCAATAATCGGATGCGTATTGGACCTCGTCTGTATATGCATAATTGTGCGTTTCGGTTGGTGTAGATATTATTTTTTTTTTTTCTTTCACTGCGCATGCGCCGCCCTACCACAGTTGCACACTTGGGCTGGTATGGGACTCGTGTACGTACGGTCGTCGGTGACGTGTCAGTGTTTGTATTGTATGCGTATACGTTGTAACATACAATCGACAAATCATTATCGGAAATATCTTTATCGTGCAGTACATTACGAGAATTTGGCAGTGTTGTCGAGATTCGAAAAAATATATTTTGACAAATACATTTTATACGTGCTTTTTATATATTATCGTCGTTTTTTTTATTCACTTTCGTTTTTTGCCTTTTTTTTTTATATATTATCGTTGGTTTTTTTCACTCTTGTTTTTTACATATCGCTCTCTACTTCCCTCGCCCGTGTACACGATGCTGACGGTATTAAAACCGGAAGTGGACTCGAGCCGATTGTCGTCTTAATGTAATTCACTTTTGGAGCTTCGCCGATAAGTCCCGTGGTCCCTTCCCCCTCCATGGTCTCCCGTATTACTTGTCGTCAAAAGAAAAATGTCGAAAGTGATAAGGAAAAATAAAATAAAAATTAATAAATAAAACGAGCGTCGTCCCGAAACAACGAGAGGATGAGAGCGGTACCACTCCCCCTGTTCCCTCCTCCCACACGCTACCAACTACCCCCCCGACAGTTTCACGCATTGTCCTTTTACCGGTATAGGAGCTCTGACTTTCGCGCTCGACTGTACGCGTCATGCTAAAATTCTAATCGGCAAAATTAGTTAAGGGTACAGTCGCGTCGGAAAGTTTTACTGACCGCGATTCACGATGAAAGTTATGAAATCAATCGGTTAAATGCAGAATTGACGTTGGTCACGGTAGGTCGGCGATACCTCGTGTATTCAGTGTTTAGGTAGAAAAAGCGATGAAAAAAATTTTTTTCGCGCATGCGCGCTTTCATCCTCGCTACCCGATACCCCGTTTGAATCTCTTTGACGTTTTGCGTTTTAATAGCATTCCTCTCTCGTCATATCTCTCCGTCTCCCTCCCTCCCTCTCTCTCTCTCTCTCTCTATGGCGTTACATTATCGACTAGGTGGTCCTACTCGTTGCCCGTAATCTAACGACAGGCCAACGGCGATCGCAGAAGACGATTACGGAACAATGATACCACCCGAGAATGGATATACTACAAGATGGCTTCGGGCCATGACTACCGGCGTGCATGGCGAGTAATGCTTTGAATGGGGGGAAAACAGGTTCATTTATTTCAGCCGTTCGTTTATTCGCTTAATTGCCCACGTATTTTTCATTTAGTCGCTTGTCTCTGATCCCCCCCCCCCCTCTCTCGCAGTTACGTACTGCAGCGCTGCGTCCCTCCGGGGGCCCCCCCCCCCGTTCCTCACTGCCTTACCCATCCCTCCCACTAATCGCTTTTTCCATACCCCCCACCCCTCCGTCTACACTTGCACACCCCCCTCCCTCCCTGCCGCCCCGTCGTCTCTTCACTTCCCCGCCCAACTAGTGCATTCATTTTAGTTTGAGAATAAAGTTTAAACACCGTTATCTTTTGTTTCCTCTGACATTCTTCACGACTGCAATGCCCATAATCGTGACGCTTTTTCCCGTTGTCGTTAACTCGTTAAATCACACATTCACTTGGGCTAATTGGCACTGAAATATCACGAGTCACGTGGGAAATGATTTTTTGGACATTTACACGCTTCTTTGACTACGCACACACGTCCTTTCGGCCAACTTCACTGCCAATCTGTGACTATATGGATACAGTTGTGTGTGTGCGCGCGCATAATGTATGTATTTGCAAATGACTATACACAGAGTGCGCGTCTCTCGTGGTAGTCGTCGTCACCTGATCGTCCCCAGTGTTGACCCATTGGTGGGAACAGCGATGACAAGTGGCGCCACTGTCGCGCTCAACTATGCGGCTCGCTGCTTGTACTACGATGCTACGCCGTGTATACCTATATACACGCGGTGCTCCGTCGATGCGAGAAAAGAATGGAAAGACAAAGAAAACAAACGGAAGGAAAAGTTGGCGCTTTCGCGTAGGACTAATTGAGCACGAATGAAAAGTAATCAGGCATTTCGCGGCGGCGGCAGAATGATCTCGAGGAGGAGGAGGAGGAGGAGGAGGAGGAGGAATAACGTGGCCACGGCCTATTGCATCTGGCCTTGCCCCTCGTTCTCTCTAGGCGCTCCGTCATCCATCTTTATTTTTACCTGGCCATCTTTCAAAACGCCCACGCGTAACGGCTCGCGTCGGGAAAACTCGTATAAACGCAATGCCAGGCATCCGACGCGATCCGACAACGTACCATAATAATGTCAGCGTCAGGGCCCCCCCTATTTGACAGGCGCAGCCTAGGTTTACAGAGAACAATTTTTTTTCTCTCTTTTCCATGCATAGCTTAACGCTCTCCATTCGTAATCGACTTTGTCATTAAATTTATCGTTCCTTTGGAATTGTTAGTTTTCATGGCTTTTCTTCTTACTGTCACGTCGACTAACGCAGGAACCACCGAACTCTAAGGTCGGTAACGACGCTCGGCGTACGCGAGCGCCGATAACGTCGCCACGAGGGAACTGATGGGACGCGCCGATGTAAATTTCGACTGGTCGGCGGCTGCCTCTTTTCTCCGTGGCGAAGGTTTTACCTGTAATTGCGCAATCCTCGTATCTCGTGTGGCGTCTGCGCTTCTATCTTGATTTGAATTAAATTTTTTTTTTTTTCCACCCCATTTACATAAAAACGACGTAGAATTTTCTCTCGTAGAAATCCCCACGTACTGATCAAACAGGCGGCTGGTTTGACTAAAGGACTATTTCTTCACGCTGCTCCGACTGATTCTCCACCTCAAGCTTTATGTACTCGGGAAAATCTTTGTTGATCGATTCGATCCAGTCTGCGACACCCGGGTGCACCGTCCCTGGGTCTTTGGAGGGGGTAGGCGCGTCACGTGCGAAACAGGTGAAGGAACGTGGACGACGCGGAAGGGGGGGGGGGGGGGTCGCACGAATAGATCGTAATAATCGGAGGGGGGGAAAAAAAATTTAATAATAAAAATAATAACGAGAGTGAAGTATTTGAGTCCGAGGGAGGGGGCTCTTCAATTACCACGTGGTACAAGGTCTTGGCGATAGGCGCATCGAATAAAAATACAAAGTCGTGGCTATAAAATCGTGGAGGAGAAACGGATTGAGCGGGGTGGAGGGGTAGGGGGGGAGGCGTATGAAGAAGGAAAGGATCGATGAAATTTCAGTGGGAAATAACCGTGGGGAGGGAGTGAGTGAGAGGGGGAGGGATAGAAACAATACAGAAGAGCTCCCCCCCCCCCCTCCTCCCGGGATATACAGTGTCGGTATATTTATTGCTCTGGGCACCGATCCGATAGCCTGGCATTTAAATTACATGCGCTTGGTGGGTTAGGGATGGAGCTTGGGGAAAAGTCGTAACGCGAAGGAGGACAGCGGTATGACGCGAGAAGTAAAAGGGGCACCGGAGAATCTCATCTGTACACGGGTAGTTCTGGTACGGCGGTGTAGCAGAGAAATCCAGGGACGTATCAAGAGTCTCTAGACGATGGGTGGGAATTTACCTGTGGCTCACTCTGTATGCAGATGAACGAAGCTTCGGTTAGATGAATCAAGATGAGGACGAAAAGACCGAGCGATAGATATTCAGGGTCGTGCCTATGTATATACATATTTAGGTTGGGCGGGGGGGGCGAGGGGGGAGGCACTGGGAAATTAACGTATGTATAAAAAAAAATGTTCTCGATAATTACATTATCATTTTTTAGCATATTTAGGTTATCCATCAATCTTGATTTAATTCGCGCAATCGTATCGCTTTGATAATTTTTTGTGCCGTTTTACAGTCCTCGTGAAAGAATTGGAATTTTTCTTGAAAAAATTGTAAAACGACTTTCAGTCGTCGGCTCGTTAAATCCAGATAGACTCGGGCGCTCTCGAGATTGTCGATATTTTTCTTTTTTGTCTGTACGAATAAATTATTTTCATTTTGTCTTTTTAAATCAAATTTTCATGTTTCCCGTCTTCGTTCTCGTCCACTAATATGTCTTACGTCGACCTTATTTACTTGAAATCCCAATCTCTCGCCGTGGCTTTCCGCGACACGTGCGCTTTCCGGCTGAAAAGTCCTCGTCTGCTTGTGCGTCTCTGCGAAAACTGGGCGAACCTCGTAGAAGAGATTCCTATACATGCCTACTTCCTTTCGTCGTGTCTATTTACTGTAGCGAAACGTTTCTTCTTGTATCCAAGGGGCAGGTACGAACTTACTGGTTGAACATGACGTAAAGCGTCAGAGCGAGGCAATGGATCAGGGGTCTAAATAATTCGAGACAACGGTCGTTAGGCTCGATCGAAAAGCGGAGGGGGGGTATCAGGGTTCGATTTAATTCGATTTCCAATTATCAGTCGGGATTGTATATGCTTGTAGGCTGGTTTACATGAACGTTCACGCGTATACGTCTACGCGCTGGTTACGTCCACTACGTAAGAACAGTCGAGTAATTAGGCCGGAAGTTGTTTTGCGGGGACGTTTCGCTTTCGAGAAAATCATTATCTCTTTTACATATATA
>JARQSV010000748.1:308392-324376 GCA_030142285.1 Calameuta idolon | reverse complement strand
AAGGATCTCGACCAATCAGAATGATTAGTTCTTGAGCTTGGCTGTTGTCAAATCAGTCTGTCTCGGGGCACCGACCGAGGTGTCACGAATCGGTTCGCGCTCCCGTGCTGTCTGTTTATAGTTTTTCTAGCCGCGTTTCGATACGGTATAGACAGTTCTCGGTTGTATCCTTCTTGCATAGTTCTCGCGTTGTTCTCGCGATATCCAGGAAATTCTATGGATTCCCTGTGAGTGTTCCGGAAGTGTAGTGCAGTGCCCTAGTGCAGCGCCCAGTGCCCACCTCAATGACTTCTGAATGCAGTTCTCGACCTTCACGGATCAGCTGAACCAGCTCCGGTGAGTGCTCCCAATTTATTAATTGGTGAAGGGATTTCGATCTGATACGTCCGATTCGTTCTGTTACATTCCCGATCAGCTGTTCTCTGTATCGCGCACTATTTGCCTGACTCGTTCGTTCTCGGATTTTGCTACGGGTGTCGAGTAAAGTTAAGAAATACATTACAATATATAACTTCGTTGTATAAGTGTCTAAATTTAATTAGTCATTTTATACGTAAAGCTGGATACTTGACATTTTTTTATAAGCCAAAAAAAGTTGGATGGATTAAAGTATATTTTTTTTTGTACAGAGGTACTACTCGTGAAAATAATATTAATAATTTTTTGACGTTCAGATCAATAGCGCTTGGTGGATCGACATTTATTTTTTTTCGGGGCACGTTTCTTATAAAAAAAAAAAAAAATAATAATTTTTTTCCGACTCTTTCAATTTGAGCGAGATACGAGAACGATGAGACCGTCGTGGCACGAAGTAAATTCGATTACTCGCCATGAATATATTTGTTCGCGAAATTACTTTGACGTGTAAAAATAATTAAATCCCGACGCTCTGGACTTGGCGAAAGGGTTGCAGAATGTATATAGGAGAAGACAAGGGGGGGAGGGGGGGGGATGGACGGCTGAAATGCTCACCGGAGACAGGGGTTGAGGACGGTCTAGTAAGGGGTTGTTAGGGATTGTAAGCTACGTCGAGGGATGAAGTTCGTAGCGTCGGAAGATTAAATTAGAATTTTTGCCAGTGCTTTTGAATACGAATTTGCATCAACCCCGTAAACGTCCTTTTTCTCCTTTTTATACTTGCCTTACGTCAGTCCCTACCATTGTCACGTGAAAACGTTAAAAATCTTAAATTTATAAATTAATCCAATATCCTAGAAGGAGATTCCCAGGCTTAAAATAAAAGTTTAGAGAACTTTGAAAATTCATCCCCGAGCACCTTCTGTTCTCCTCTATTCAAAGTGAATGTACCTATATCATATGTATATATGTATATCCCTAAGCTCCGTTACTCGTAGGCAAACGGTGCATAGTGCATTCCTTGCATAGGGAGGGTCCTGTGCATACAGAGTATTAAGCTGCAGCCACACAGTTATATACATAAAAGAGATGCATACTCGAGGAAAGGCCACCTTATCAGAAGTAAAGCTTTACACTATAGGAGAGTATTTTGCCGATTTAATTTTAGATTAGTAGTTACGTCAGAGCCGATACCGCCTTAAGGAATTACGACGTACCTCGGTCGACGTGCATACGTCCTGCCCATCGAGAAGCTTGGAGGAGAAGGATTGTAAATCTTTCGACCGATGCAAATTGCAAGCTGCATTTAAATGCGCCCGCGATTTACGGCCCTGGCGTGGGACCGCCTTAGTTATGCATTTAGCGCGGTATTCGCATCGCTACGTTCGGTTTGGGGTGCTGGATGATTGCGAATCGACGTAACCCTCAAACCCTTATTCTCGTTTTCATGTCGACGACAAATTACTTGTTTGGTCGTTGTGACGTAAAATTGAAAATTGAGTGGTCCATTTGAAATTTAAATTTTTATTAACATTCTCACGATACCCCCACTTACCGTTGGCTTGGCAATATTTTGCTTTGTCAAATTTGAAATTGGACAAAGTTTCTCGATGCTCTTGCGCGTCTGTGTGGGCGATTATAATTTCGATTCAGGTCCAATTACGTTGCAATCACTTATACCGCAATCTCCCTTGGGTAAGTTTTAATCATTACCGATTTCCACGCCATCTATTCCTCTATGCTATTCTCCTGGCTCGATATAGAATTGGCATAAAAGGGATGCGCGAAAGGGGGGGAGGGATGAAGCTCGGGAATTTCGTTTAGGAAAACTGCCGATGCACTCGGCGAGGAGGATGGGATTTCGATGGGGCTTTCAATCCGCGCTGCAGAGCTGGAATCAAACATAAATAAAGGTAAAGTACGTCTAGCAAACCTCCCATCTACTGTGAAACCCCTTTTCATTCCCGTTTCAACCCCTTCGGCAATCTCAGCCTATTTCGCATCTTGGCAAGAGTCACCGAGTCTCCACCCTCCAATCTCGGATAAGCAAAACTGCATTGAAATCAAGTAGAATGACGTTTGAGAAAATTTTTATGGGGGAGTCAAGTGGATTCGTGAAGGACGTGAAATTTTGGATACATTGAAAAATTTCAAAGCCCTTGTCAAACGAAAAGTCTAATATTTATATGAGCTCTGGGAGTCTCTCTTGAACCCTATGTTTTACCCTGTTATTCCTTCAACTGTCTTCTACTGTCAAATTATTTCTATCTCTGCTGGTGCTACTTCGTTTCCGCCTCGTAGGGGATGGTTGTCTCAAAAATACCACACGTGTATGTATAATACCTTGATATGCAATGGAGCAAACTCACTAAGGGTTGCTCGTGGCTAAAGGGGTCGCTACAAACTGTTTTGCGGCTTGGCAAGCTGACATCGTTGCACTTTGCATAAGGACGTGATAAGTTGGCCGAACGTGGGGATGCTTTGTCTTCCCGGCACATATTTCACCCCTAGGATTTACGTGGCACTGCGCGGAACGACTTTTATTTTTATGCGGTTCTCCTTCGTTTTCCGGTACAAGTGGGTGGTGGATTTGAAAAAAATGTCAGAGCGTCGTGGATTCTGTAGGTAAAATGCGATCTATTTTTTTTTTTTTTTTTTTTTGGGGAAAAATATCGAAGTTGAATATTATACAAAAAATTATTATGCTCATTAATTAATTAAATCGTCCGATTAGATTAGAGCTGATTTCATTGTGCGCTTTCTTCCAACCCTGCCAACGGGATTGTAATAAGTATTTCTTATCTAACCTGCTCCTTAATGGAATACTAAACCGAGATCGTGGTCCACCCCAAAATTAAATTTCACCGAATTGCACAATAAAGGATACAGCTTGTATCATCGGTTGTATCTCACGTAACAAATGTTCACCCTTCGATTTACAGCGACGGACGCTATTAGTCGGTGACTGGTGAAGCTTTTTACTGCAGCACTGTGTGCATTTGGTATTATCATTGGGATCGTTAATTTCTTTGTGTCTGGCAGTGAATAGAACGAACATAAATATGACCAAAGTATGGCTGCCGTGTGATTATTCATGCGAGTTGAAAATTCGAAATAGTAATATTAATATGTAAATCAATGACTGAATTAATATTTGGAATATTATCAAATTGGCAATTGTGTGATAACACGTGAGAACATATCTCTAACGCTAATATTCGAGGCTGAAAGTGTTTTAACTCGTGTTTCGTCGGTTCTAAAGCAACGCTGGGCAACTGTATACAGTATCTTATTTCGAATGAAAAGAGAAAAGGGAATTCCATGAGTTGCCCCTGATTCTTTTGTCTGTCCTAAAACTACCCCAGCCCCATTAGAATACCTTTCAGCCTTTTTTTCAAGCATCCAGTCGGCCAGTTTTATCTCTGAGGGCAGTTACGTGCAAACGGAGGGTGCTTTCACTTGCGTGCCGAAAAGGCGTGGTAATCATCGGCCTATCCCGATCGCGCTAAGAAAGGAGGACCATGACCCTGGGGAATTTTCGGATGGGCTGCCAAGTACGCGGCACTGTTTCCGGAGCCAGTGAGCTTCCTAGGGAATTTATCGTGTGCGAGGTATTTCCCAGTAGCGAATAGCAGCGTGTAGGGTAGATTTGCATTTCAAATGTATGAACTCTTTAGTAGCGTCTTTGTCTGGCATATGAAGGAATAGTTACTGGTCGATCCGTTCGTCTTCAAACCGTATTTACGGCTAGCCGGACGAATAGAAATCCGATGTTTTTCGTCTCATTCAGAAAATAGAAAGGGGCACGACCAGGCTGACGGGATGAATTGAGGGGAAGACGGGAAGGGGGGATTACGGAGTAGTAATAGGAACAAAGAGAAAAAAAATATAACGAATTCCAGAGGCAATCGTTGATAACGTTTTACCTCGATTGATCTCGGAGGGAGGGAAAAGGGGGAGGAGGGGGGGTTACGATATGAAAGGACTGGCAGTTTTCCTTGTCTGCCACTTTCTTAGCAGCGGGTGGGAAGCCGCTTTCTAGGACTCTGTAGACGGTCACGGAAGTCCTGAGGGTTGTGTCCTGTACCGGGGAGCATATTGTCGCCATCCTGAAGGAATCTTATGAATAAAAGATGTCGCCACTCTATATCCAACCCTTGGAGCCGTAAGGATATTCTCCCTAAAAGTGGTCAGACAGTTCTGTACTATACTTTTGATCTCTATACACGCGCGACCGAGGAAGACTTTACGCGTCTATACGTATAGGGGATGAACCCGGTTTGAAAATGAGCTCTTACGCTGTTTTGGTTAGGGGTTTTTTTTTTTTTTATCTTTTTGGTAACTCCTGAATGGACCCCTGCGAAATGAGGACAACGTCCAGCGTATTTTCCTTCGCGTTACCTTCATCGTTCGTGTCACTCTGCACTAACCTCGTCCCCTCTCTTATGGTATCCCTGATAATGTTACATTCTACATTCCCACGAAAGTTAGGGGTGGATTCCATCCCTGGATCTGACCTAGTTCAGCTCGAGTGGGACGTTAAACACTCGAAATTACACGGTAAAGTAGCAGACTCGTCTTCTCCTGGTCCTTGCCAACCCTCCGACATACTCATACCCCTAGGTGAATACTCGCGCTCGCCCTTGTTAATTGAACCATTTCCGTTTGCCGTCGGCAGAGGGAACCACCTTCCGAGAATCTCTAACCTACGACCGGATAACGCGTTGTTAAACGTCCCGTTACCGGATCTCTAGGATTTCCCTCTTGTTACTTGTTTTACGAATTCTCTATGCAAACCCTAGAATTTTCGTAACGCTTGGACCAAAGGCAATGCGGTATCGTAATTCGTGACGTATCAGTTTGTTCGAAATACAAGATTTTTTTTTCTCGTTATCGTTGGCAATGATTTTTTTTTTCTTACTCATTTTTTTCAACCCTTGCCGTTGGTACTGCAATTTGCCATACCGTAGTGTGTCGTGTAATTTTTTTCTTTTTACGTTTGATCGAGGCTGTCTTGTACGTATTAGACGCGAAAGGGTTCCATTCACACTCTGGGGGTGGGGGGTGACTTCGTAGCAGGGAGGAGGGTGAGATACTTCATTAGGAAAGTTGCATCCTACCTTTAGAAAACAACCCCCATGCTCGCAGGAAGCATACTCACTCACCCCATAATCCAAACTCAACCCCTATAGCTTGTCTTCTCTCAATTTTCCTTGTAACAGTTGCCGTCTAACAACCCTCTTCTACTCACAACTACCCTTAAATCAAGACGCTTGTAACGGATCCCGTGGCGAGTTGTTAACCGGTAGCGACGGTCGTTACGGTCTGGAGATAAATAATAAAAAAATTATTTAACGAGCTACAACGAAATCGACACCATTTTCCTTTATATGGGGATGGAATATACATATATATCTTCATAATTAACGCTTCCTCTTTTATTCCCATGTAAAAATGTTGCATGCAGCTATCGCACAACCGGCTGGCTGATCTTACGTGATCTTGCCTTCCGTCGTTCGACGTCGAAATTGAAATTTGATTCACCGACCTAGTAAGTTTTCTCGTTCCCTTTGTGCTCTTAAGAATAGGAATCTTCAAGAATGATATAATAAAAAATACTAAATATGGAAATAGGTGCATACATACGTGTTCCTTCGAATCTGACCCTTACCGTTTTCGTTCCCCCTCTCCGACAAGATATTACGGTAGGAAATCAGGGATAGAGCCATGAATATTGGCAATGCTTGGCACTGGGGATATCTTGCACCATGAAAATTCCCTATACGTATACACTAATACCTAGGGGAAAAGTAAGGGACAGGAGATCTGGACCACTCGGATATTCGGCTCACGTGCGAGAAAACTTTATTGCCGGGACGGGGGTTGTTCCCGGATCATCCCCTGGTATGGGGGTAGTGTATAAGACTTGGAAAATACTGAAAGCATTGTTGGCGAAGATGGTGAAGTTGGGGGGGGAGGGGGGACGGAATGTATGTATGAAGAGAGTGGAGTTTATATGCTACATTGAAAAGTCTTTATAACCAGGGTTATGGAATGTATGCAAGTTCGATAAGATTATTATTTCCTAGGGAGTTTTCAAGCCGGCGACAACGTTTCAGTACGGTTGAAACTGGACACGGAATTATATTTCATCAGTGATTTTCACCAATACCTAAAAGCTGTGCCATCGAAGTTACGGCTTCACGAGGACGAGCTTGGGCAAGTGGTTGATGCTCCTGATGAATTTGATGCTGATGAAATGGGATTCGAGTGCGGGAGGGGCTGTAATTAGGGCTAATTACCCATCGGCATAGTTCGGCTAATAGGCCAGTTCCGCAAACCATGAAAATATCTCTTTTCGCATTATTTATACGCACAGTAGGTGTGTACGGAATTCAATGGACGTGGCTCCAGCGAACCACTAATTTCCATCTCATCGCCGCATCAATTTATTAGAACCCGGACGTAGCGATGTTCAACGGGAATTAAATATCGACTTTGGGAATGACCAAGAAGGGCAAAAAGAAAAAGAAATCTTTAGTCAAATATATCCGCTAGGTAACCCCCTGTATAACAGTTCGGTTGGTAAGGGTGGTTTACAATCGGTGGGATAAGACCAGGAGTATGCAAATTAAGGGTGAGTTTGAATCGGGACGCTAATGTGGATATTAATCGCGTTTTTAGTGGCCGTTCAAGAGGCAACCGCCGCTTCAGAGTGAAGTGGGCAGAAGGCTGCGAGCGGCTTGAAGGTTTCTCGAGGTCGAAAGGGGTTGAAAATGGTAGATAGGAGCGAGAGTGAGAGCACAGTGGCAGCGGGAGCCGGATAAGGGTGGTGGTAGTAAGTAAAACTCCGCCGAGTGCAGACTCGAGATAAAACGACGGAGGCGGACCTTAATGAAACAGTTCAGACACTTTTTATCGTTTAATTACAACAGCCGTAGCGTTCATTTCCCCTTTACTGTACCAACCCCAATCTCTTTTACCTATTTTCCTTTTGCCCCTATTTTACCACCTCTGCACCCCATCGCCGACTCGGTCCTAGGGATATATCCTTAGGACTTTTTTTTGTTCCTATTGCACGCTAGTTACTTCTCTGGATTATCACCATACGTGCACAACGATAGCCGCACATAAAAGCGAAAGGGATGCTCGGGATCTTCTACGAGACTTACGTTTTCTATCATTTGCCACGATTGCCAACCCTCGACGTCTGATTGGTGTGATCCGTGAAAAGTGTATTAAAAAAAAAAAAAAAAAATGGGATTCATCTATTGAATTGTTCATATTTTTATGACACTTAGACATTTGACATCTACCCTTGTCAAACGTTGTCGACGCACATGACGCAGATAATACAATAGAAAGCGGGATAAGACGACATCCCCTTTGACCCTTAGTCTGACCTGATACGTTCACTCCAGGAGATCGTATTATCTCTGCTGGACTTTTTCACTAGTTACCTCTATGGGGACATTTTGGAAAATGTTTCTCGATCGACCGTAGCGCTGAAGGAAAAATCACTAGGCGTCTCTAGCGGAGGAAAAAAATCACCACTAATAGAGGTAACCTCAATATGGTTGGAACCCTTGGGTATCCATTATTGCCAACCCTTGACGTGGAGTTGTTAAGGGTTAAGTAATAAGGTCTAAGTGGTAAGGTTTACCGCACTTTGTTCGTTACTCAAAATTAAAAATAATTACCCTAGGTTCGTCACGAACAATCCCTTAGCAATAGCAACCCTTAGCAAAAGTCCCTAGACTTCCTCTTCACCCGCCACTTGGGTCCCCTTTTACATGGGTTAAGTTTCCACAATCCTCTTCATCCCCTCGTCCTCCCTCGAGCGTCAGGTTATCCCTAAGCTTTCATTGTTTTTCTGGTGAAAAAAAAAATTCTTTTCGAACCCGTTACCAACCCCTTGGAAAACCTGCTTTGGTTCTGTTTCTCTTTCTACCAGCCTCCCCTTCCCTCCCCTTCCCTCCCACTACCCTCATAAAAACACCTTAGCACGTAAAACAGCTTTAGGTTTTATTCGCCAACGAAGGGAGTAAAGAGTCGCGTTTCTCGTCGAATTGTCGTTAAAAGCGCGTAAAAATTTCAACAAATCATAGACACTTTTATTCCAGTCCACGCATTATTACTGACGATTATTGGAACTCTGGGACCATTTCGAGCAGTCAATATACGTCACCATAATGATTCTTCGGTTAGCTGAAATTTACGACCGTAGGCCGTACGCGGGTTTTGCAGATTTTGATACGCGTAATTACGTGTTAATGCCAATGAAGGTTTGGCACTGCATTCTAGGGGCGCTGCAATGCCTTGTAGTGCACAAAATTGCATCCAAACAATGCGGTAGGTTACAGTCACTGCATGTGTCGAACGATCCATAGTGAAACAGTTCAATTAAAATTTTTCTCTACGCTAGGCAGCGTATCAAGGGGTGAGTTTTTACTTGCCGTCTACCTTTCTGGTAATTTTTTTTTATATTCGTAAATTTTATTATGACAAAATTATATGAAATATTTATTACGTCGTGATAAATAGATAATAAATTTTGCTATATACATTTATATATTTTTTTCTATTATTTTTGTCTGCTTGTTAGGAGACTCACATGTTGGGACAGAATCTAGGGTTTTTTCTTATCACACGTCTAGTTACTTAGCTATTCCTAAGGATGTCCTATCTAACCCTTTTAATACAGTCTCTTATGCTTTTATGTACTACCCCTTTGCATGTTACGTTCTACCGATCCACCTATGTAGCTACCTTATAGCTAAGAGCCAGCCAGATAATATGGCGAGCATTAATAGAGTTTCCTCATTATTCAGGTAGGAGACGTCTTCAAAATCGCATTATTACGTTAACCTTCCTGTCTGCCCGGTTGACTGAGAGTATGACGTTGTCCCTTCCGTGCGAAGAAGAGACACCATTTTCTAGTGTTTCGTGTCGCGATATACCTTTAATATTATTATTACCGCGGGAAAGTAATTTCACCTGATTATGAAGCACGGAGTAAAGTTAAAATTAAAGAAAAATTAAATATAAGTCAACAGGGTGAGAAAATATTAAAAGATTTTTATTCAGTCAACTACGTTGTATGATAATAAAATACAATGAATTGTTATATGCTTTATTAAAAGATATTTTATAAAAGATATATTAAAGATATATTAAAGATAAATTATATTAAAAGATTTTTAATATTAATTACACGAACAACGTATGATTACAACATACATGTATCGATGGTTCCATGCGATATTTCAAGCACGATGATATAAAAATTGACTGGTTATTGGAATTTTCGTGAAATTGCATTGACTGACGGAGAGATTCAAAGAGAGATAAATTTTTGGCGGAATCGCGTCAGTGAAAGGGAAAAGAAAAAAAAAGAAGATTTTACACCCTGAATAAAAAATTGAAACTGTCTGCATATCTGTGTACACACGGGGGTATACTGTTAACGAAAAAAAAAAAATTTTGAAAAGGAAGACAATAAACAAATGTAATAATTCCCTATACTCGACGGTGACGGAAGTGAATGCATTTTGCATCCATCAGTTCTGTCCTATCGCGATTCGTGAACTCATCCAAAACTGCGTAACTATCGAACCATATCCTGGAATACCGTATATCCGGTTGAGTCGATCCTCCGTGAATAGGGTGGTATAACTGAAAAACAACGAAAAATAAAATACCTAGCATACCAATTCGATCGGGTTATTCGATTGACTCATTACAATCACTGCCAGGCAAGTTGAATTATTGTCCAATGAAAACTCAATTTCGATACCGACCCCCTAATCTTGCTTACGGGTTGCTCTTATGATAATCCTGGAACCGAGGTGAAGTCCTGAGGTATTGTTTCGCTTACCTTCTTTTTTTGTTTCTTTTTTATTTAATTATTATTTTTTTTTTCCTTCGTTAAAGTCCTACAGTTACGCGTAAACGGGAACAATAAACCCGAGGGTGCGAGCGTTTCATTTAATTCGTTTCTCTTGTTATTTTCATAGGGTAGTTGAAACGATCATTACCTCACAAAATACGTGGTTACAGAACGCCCTCTGAACGAAGGGAGGATACAGAAAAAAAAATCTAGGCAATTGCAGGAGAAAAAAAAATGAAAAAAAAAACGGACAGCACAGATAATAACTTCCGTTGTACATTCGAGTGAATAATTGTTTGCGGATCTTTTATCTCGATTCAACAGACTGGTACATTTTGTAAACTGCCTTGCATGAAAATTGAAATTTAAGACTTTTAACTTCCATCGTAATGACGTAATCGCTTTATATTTTCCTACGGATGGCATGCATTTTTTAAAATATAATACCGAGTAACGTGAAACCTCAATTCGGTGTCTGTACGTTTAACGTGAATATTCTTCAACGCAGCTCCAGAAAGAATTAAATTGGGGACAGGGTTGATGTAGGGGTAGCTGGGTCCGACCGGTCGCTTCGTTAAAATAATGACAATGATATGGTAAAATAATTAAGGGATGCAGTCATTAATCGTTTCTAACCGATCCAGAACTGACCCTGAGTTAGGGATACTCGAGTTAAGGGTGCAACGGTAGTGGCGCCTCGTTGCGGTGGGTGGCCTCCTGGACGGGATGAGTCTAGGAACCCCGTTTAAGCCCTGGCTCAGGGATCCAGACGTGATAACAGTAACTTCCGCAATTAATGCCCTTACTAACGGCACCGGGTACTGTTCAACCCCATGGAGCTCCATCCCCTGTACCAGAACCGCTGGAGTCAGACGGTTGAAACGTTAACGGAATCTTCAGGGAGTTTTTGGAGAAACGTAGGATCGCTTTCGTCCCAAACGGGAATTACGTTTGTAGGTATTCGCCGAAAGCAAGGGTAGTTATAATGAGTGTCGTGAGAAGCTTCCATTTTCATCCCTTATTTTGAAAATGATCAAATAACACAACCGCGAATGAACCGATCAGCTGGGCCTGATGGACTTGTTTTTATAGACGCTAAGGGTTGTTTCGGTCCTATTCATCCCCTGTCTACGATTCGGTTCTGGTGATTTTTGAAAGTCGCTTTTATAATCTGGCGACTAGACTTGCTGCCGAGATCGATCGGAAATAAGAGAAACGTAGGTGAAAGACCAATATATCGGTCTTGGAGTATTTTTCAGGGTTGCCAATTCCCCTTTCACTCCAGAAATCACCTCCCGTAGCCTGAATCGCGGTTGAGCCCCTAAACCACCCTTGGACACTACAGCAGTCTCATCCTCTTGGCTCCTTTCCTTCCGTACCCTCCTCTACCCCTATCGTCCTCCACCTTCGTAGCCAACCGAAACCCACCCCTCCACGACGTAGCTCTTCAGCCATCCCCACTTCGTGCATCCCCTTAGAGAATCCCTAGGAGGATACCGGCCTGCCGGAAACCTCCGAAGAGTAACGTATCGTATCCGATAAATAAATGTATCACATCCACGGAAGCGGACGATACAACCCCTAAATATCCGAGATTGGGAGACTCCGCGGGAATGCGAAAAATAAGCCGATACTTGCCAGCCTCGCTGGACAGAGCTTGGCTATTACCCCGTGGATGAAAATATAGCACCTGCGTCCTTTTTAAAAAAAAATTATTGCCCCATAGCGAAATAAAGGAACGAAGTCGACGGGTCGGTGAGGAAATTTTTTCGAAAATTATCAGACACCTTTGTCAAGGTCATTTTGGTGATTTTTTTTTTTCTGAAACAAAGCATACAGACTTATTTGCTCTGATAGTGGCAATAGCAGTTTGGTGTTTGAGCTGCGTGGAAGCTGACACGTGGCTCTTGCGAAACAACCCTCTCTCGTTGCCTCCCCCCCCCCCCCCTCCTCTAGATTCATCTCCCATGCTGGTACTGTACTATTCTCGATTTCTGTTTACCAGACCATTTGGGATTGCAATGCAGAGTACCGTGGGATACGATAGAGTTGAATTCGTAATGCCAGATCTCCTAATAGAAATTTCTCCAAAATTCCCTAGAAACCAAATGAACCCTTTGTCCATTAAGTGCTTTCACCTTTACGTTCGTCGCTTCATCCATCCGAAATGAGAAGAGGGCCAAGGGATGAATCTCGAGTAAGCTCTTACAATGCAGCATCTGGAGAGATGGGTCTAGGTCTAATTTTTGCGTTGGTACGACTGACGTGTAATCTGCGAAAATGAAGTCGTAACGTTTTTATCTGACGATCGGCAGTCTGCGTCTTCGGCGTCCTGGAATTGACGGCTATGCGGAGACAAGAAACGACATTGGCCATCTTGGGAGTTCGATTTTCGGGAGGGGTGGTAACACTGCGAGAATATTGGACAATGAGAAGTGAATGCTGTCCTCCGATTACATACGTGTCCTACAAAATTGAACCTTTTGTCCCACTTGAATTAGTTCGCTAACAAGGCGCCCCTCTTTCACTGTTCACCAACCCTCTTTCTTCACCCCTACCCCCCCCCCCCCCCCTCGGCCGCACCCCCTCGACCGTTTTACTAGACAAATCTAACCTTACTCCTCATTTCCCAAACCGAACACGCTGCCGTCTAGCGTCATCAGTAACCCCCGCGTGATTTCGACGATTTCGCGAAAAAGACTTCACGTCAGCTCGAATACCGAACCCTCCGCGGTTTTTGTGTCTGCCAACCATTGAGTTCTGTGGTATATGTATATATATATATACCGTATATAAAAAAAAGTTCCTAGACGGAGGTTCGAGGTAATGCCCTTGATATATACCTATATGTATATGTATAGAGTCCCGCGGTATATATATATATGCAGCATTACCTCTAACCTCCGTCTAGGGACTTTTTTTTTCATTTCAATTCCCGAATCCGAAAAATTGCCGGATACTCCATATAGTTACTGGTGTCTTCGGGGTTTCTACTTATGCTGGATTAACGGGATTGATCGGGTATCTCGGTCTGACTTATGGCTAGGAAGAAAATATCTTCTAACAAGGAAGCTTATCTCGATGAAGCTTCGAAACCTTTTTTAATACGTTGAACAGCTATTTGAGATACATATGTACATATGCAATAAATCAGTGACTCATATGAGAATTTGATGTGTCAAAATAGCTTTAAAATTTTTTTTGGAATTTCAGTTGTTCAACGGATCTCGTGAATTATGCAAGATAGGAAATAACTTTAAGTAAACGATAAGCTTCTTTTCGTATGGCTTATCAAAAGCTCTTATTAGTTTATCCTTGTTAACAAAAATACGCCATCCATCCTCTCGATCGTTGTAAAACAGAAACGGTTTATTTTTTCTTAATATATTGTAATGTGGGTAGTATTACTTATGCATTCTGAATTTATGGAACATTCTGAATATTGTATGCATTAAATTACGGTTATACTTATTCGTAATATCGATTTTTTTTTATATGCGGCGGTACCCAGTATCAGACGTACAGATAAGGACGCGCTCGTTTTTAAAAAGCACATGAATTTTTTAATTGCATCATTATATGTTATGCATCGAATTCATTAGAATAATGATTATCTTTTAGGGCTTTTTATATCGCGAGGATTTAATTATTGCATCTTTTCCACAAACGTGCCATCGCATCTCTGAATGTTCTCCAAATCAAAATTATACAGGATTTTCGAAAAATGCATGATGCACTTTTTTTTATATGATCCACTTTTGTGCTAACCATAATTGAATAAATTGATTTGAAGATTGTATTTTAATCAAATTATTCCGCAAATCAAGATTGATATCGTAGTTGTGTATTATTAACCATATCAGACAAATGTCGAACAAAATTTTTTGACTTTTCGAAAACATATACGTCAAGGGCTTGCATCTGGCCTAATGTTACTTTCGGTATTAACTATGTGCACCGCAATTTCTTAAGACGATGGATAACGACGTTGATAGTGAAATTTCTTTTTATTTTCCACATCACCAAAAACCAATCGCTTTTATTTATCGACAAGTCGTTTACACAGGATTTTCTCACTTTTGCCATTTGATTATTTCTTTCAAGTTGAATGCTTCTTTGACAGACTTTAAGAGTACTTCTGTTATGTATAACTGACGACTCCGAAAGACACAGTTTAGGATTTCAGTTTTATATAAATTGTCCAAAATTGTATTATTTTAATGATCAACTCCATTTCCGAAGTCCGCTCTGATTTTCCATATTTTCACAAATTTATTAACGCTCGATACTTCTATTATTTATTAAGTAAAGTATATTTCGACGATAGCGCTGTTTGAATATCCCGCTACCGTGAGAACCAGCGACTAGTGCGACATCTACGATGAGCTAAAGTTCAGATTCCCCATTTCAATGCATTGTACCTCGTAGCAGTTTCAAGTAAAATTCACTTCAATGTTAACTGACTTTCGTATGCCCATTGTAGCCAAATAAGCTAGTAGTATGTGTGAAACATTAATCGGATTGACATGCATTCTGACGGCAAATCGTCAATCCGCTTTGCAATAAAATATTCCGCATGCATTTCAAGTAGACGAGATAAAAGCGAAACACCGCTTGGAAGTTTAAAGGTTATTAATGCCTGTCGTTAAATATTTGCTGCTTGCCATAGGCTCATCATTTACTTATCGCTCCTTTTTTACCGACTGGGTGGCTGCGAGTTTTTTTTTTTTTTAGATAACCCGTTCGAAGTTACTTAGGTATAAGTCATAAAATTATGCATTGAAAAGCCAAATGTATTCAGTATAACAAAAAAGCGTTCGATCAATTTAATTAAAAGTGTTCAAACGTTCCGTCGTAAAGGGAAAATATTCACTCGTTTATACAGGGTGTCTAATCTAACTTAACCACTTCAAGCATCACGGTTGCTTCTGACGATACGGGAACATTTTTTGAGGAAAAGTTTTTCGATACAAGAAACAAAACTTGTCGACGTATTTTCATTACAATAGTTTTCATCGGGAAGAAATTCAAAGGTGTGCAAATCTTTGCGTGATCTTGAACGAAAAAATCGTGCTTTTACACAGCTGAAAAATGTATGATTTATGGTTCGATGCGAGGCATTTATTTCACGAGGTGTTAAAAATGAGCATCGTTAACCTTCGTACATTTTTGAAGACGACGAACATCGAGAAAAATTACGCGTTACGTTTTTTCAATCGAAATTGAAATTTTTTCGTTTACCGTCCTCGAATAGATAGTGAAATTAATGGGGAACATTTTCTGGTTCAAGATCGCGTGTAGTTCAAGATATTGCACATTGCTGAATTTCTTTTTATGAGGTATAAAACTGCTGTAATGAAAATATATTGACCCATAAAAAAAAACCATCGGTGACCTTGAAATGTCGAAAAAAAAAAAATGTTTGCTAACCAAAGTATTTGCGTCTTTGTACCGAACAACTTTTCTCTAAATATTTTTCCGGTTTCATCAGAGGCATTCGTGAAGTTTTTGGCGATCAAGTTAGGGAAGGTATTGTTGGAGAAATATTTAAGTAGGAGTAATCGTCAAAAGTCGAGGTGTGTAGTTTTTTGAAATGTAACGAAATCTGCATCATTAGACTAGTCTTATACAATAGGAGAAACATTGTGTCCAATAACTTTGATCGAATTGCGAGCAAAGAATTTGCTTTCAGAAAAATTGCAGTAATAATTTGATCCGTAAATCAATCAGAACGATGT